>JZLH01S0013246.1:3153-18352 GCA_001188425.1 Eucidaris tribuloides
TACAACATATAGATAACATCTCAATGTTACTTACCACTCGTGCTTGCCACATGAACGGGTACATATGCTAGTAAACAATAAAACTCGGGGCAAGTTTTATTAACCTAGGTGTACACACAGTAAGTCTATGGGAGGAAATGGGCAAGTGAATCTGGTCAACTTACGATTTTCCCTTTTTTAAAGCACTAAATAATCATTTTGAAATACAATTTTTTCAGGGCTTCATTTTTAGACCTCATCAAAGACACTGGTAGCATGGGGAATCATGCGGCTCAGATTTTTTTAACTGTGGTAAATGTTAGCCAATACCTTTAACTGTAGTGGCTTGATGTCCACAAATTTGGATATCACAATTACATTATTCCTGGGTAACACAGCCTTGAGATACATGGATAAGAATACAATGCCTTCTTTCTTGTTATTCAAATTATTCAGAGTTAAAATGATTCTGCACACTTTCCCAAAAGAATTCTAAACTGACAATGCAGGAAAATGAACATCGATGAAAAATCTGTGTCCACATCCAATGGAGAGTTGTCCATGCTGTCATTACAGAAAGTGGCAGATTTCCAAACCAATCCAAAAAATTGGTTTAAATTGTCAAAAATCAGGATGTAAATGTTTGAAAATCATTTTCAATGTTTTTTTCTAAAGCACCACTTTTATTCAAACTTGATAACTAAAATATCAAAGGAAATAATAAATGATGGAATAAAAGTTTCCTATAGGCAATTTTGCACTTGGAATATGAACATATTTGGTACTTCTCTGGGAAAAACTCCAAAAAATTGATTGAAAAAAAAATGTGATTTAAATTTAAAAAAAAATCTTCTTTTTGGTCTAAAACACCAATTTCATTCAACCTTGATATGTAAAAGGGGGAAAAAAATTTGACAGAATGAAAGTTTCCTATAGGCAATTTTGAATTCGGAATATGAACATATTTGGTGCCTCTCAGCGAAAAAAATTAACAAAACATATTTAAATTTTAAAAAATCATGATTATATCTAAAAAAAAATGTTTTTTATCTAAAAAAAAAATCACTATTTTTCCCCAACCTTGTATTGTATGGTCCAATGATTGGGGAAGGTAAAGTCGTGAAAGAGCAGCCTAAAGGCACTGATCCAAGACTATACCACCAACTTTTATTTGTTGTGCTCTAGTAGAAGCCCCCCAGCTTCATGTATCTATGGTACATATCAATTGCCATTTCATACCTGCTCTTCTGGTTTTTCATAACTTGTTCTCATGCTGCATTGCTCCGCCAGTGACCGTGGGTCAGGTTTCTTTTTGTGCTCTGTCACAGCCATCAACTTTGCTCGAATGATGTGCATTGGACGTTTCTTGCGGGTGTTCACCGACTTCATGGTCCGCACGCACATCGTGGGTGGAGTCCAAATGGGACCTGGCATAAGCAAAGAAAAGATAACGGTACTAACCGTGCAGAGAAATTTCCAGAAAGTAACGTCTTTACCAATTGAAAATTACTTTGTTAAAGGTAAATGACATGATGGGGGTAGTCCTCAACTTGGGCTGAAACTACTCTAGAATCAAGTAAACTATGCACAGATTCTCTTGTGAAAGTCTTGCAGTCAAACATTGACTCATTCTAAAATAAACAATGTCATTATCACTTGTAGCACAGAAACCTGCTGTGTGGCTCTTTATGGGGCTTATTTTTATCGCCCCCGGAAAAACTAAGATACTCCTATGTTTATGCTTGATTCTCCTTAAGTAAACAAATTTACAGACAAATCCTCCCAGGTGGGAGATCCACTCCTTATAGTGTATAGTTAGTATGTATTTCAACTCATTTGGTTCTTGAGGCATTTTCAAGTGTTCCCAATCATGTCACTAACCTTTAATGAATTGATGACAGATGAAGCAACATAATTACAAAACCATGAAGTGAACTGTCCAAGTGTATGTAAAATATGAAAATGTAGGGCTTACTTTCAGTATTCTCTGAAGCACTTTGCAATACATTACCCATGTATAGGCCCTACCTTTTGTGTTTTTGATACTGTCTTTTCTTCAGATTGCAATCAAAATTATGAATGCTCTGATTTGGTTTGGTAAAGCCCCGTAAAATTAAATAATTGTTGATCTTCTCTGCCTGCTTCCTTTTTGGCACCTGGGGCCGGTTTCACAACGACGTCCTATCCTAGTACTATCCTAACGCACAAATCCTAAAGTTGGGTGGAAGATAAGACATTGTCCTAAGTTGTTTCACGAACAACGTCCTAACTGCCTTCTAACTAGTACATTGTGTAAACTATAGTATCGCTTGAGGTATCGATAAAATATGTTTCTTTACGGTAGACTTGTACAAGTCGTAAAATGTAGGTATATTTTCCTGGACACAGTGTAGTCTTTTATGCAGACCTGCGTTGTTTTCTAAGCTTAACTTCTTAGTAGCAAAAAGATTACGCATATTTTGTAAAATAAACATGTAATCAAACATATTTGCAGTTGTTTATGACATGATAATGATTTAAAACAAATGAATTTTGCACTAAATTACACGCATACATGAAATATGGTATAATTTTGTAGACTAATACAAAACAATACATGCTGACTCTGTGACGTGGTGGTGAGAGGCTGTCACGGTGGGCTGTGTGTGTTGATTTGTTTTAACTCGAGTTTCTCGGCGCTTAATGGCATTCCTTCTTGATTTATGAATATGAGATGTATATTATTTTGTTAGTTTGTTCAGAAAGGTGTCCTCTTTCAGAAAATATATTAAGGTAATAATATCTTACAGCGTAAAATTGCCAATTACAAAACTAACGCCGAGATTTTGGCACATGCGATTTTTGTCAGAATTTCATTTCATTTCATTTCATTTATTGCCATAATAACTGCCATGAGTTTCAAAATGAAAGTCACAAATATTTTCAGAAGTTACACCATTGACATCAGTTTATCTACATAATACACTGGCGTCTATAAACTAAATGAGATATAGCCTACTCATTTAAGGAAATAATTTAAGCAGCATTGTGGTTGGAAATCTAAAAGCAAAGCTAGTGATTTATCTAGACTTCCATACAGCAAGTAAAAGAAAAATATCATTTCAGAATCAATAAAGGCAATGAAAAAAGGAATATAGGCCTACGAAAGTCAATACAAATAAAGGATAGGCATGAGTAAATTCTGCAGCTATAAAATAAATTAGCCTATGTGTATTATTTTTGGTAAAACAAAACAACATAGAATGAGAAACGGTAAACTAAGAGATCAACGATATCAATGTGACTGTAAAAAATAATCTTTCAATCAAACATTAATATTAATTGATTTTTACAATTTAGTTTTAACCAACTTTTAAATGATGACTAGTTGCCAAAAATATCATTCTTCTATCTTCTATTTTGTCGTCTTCTTCTCATTATCATTATAATCAATTATTATCATTATCATTATTATTATCATCATTGTTGTCTTTAATTCTTTTTATATTATCATCATCGTCAATATCATCATCTGAGAATTCAATTTTCTGAGGTAAGAATAATATTGCTATGAAATATATCTTTTTCAGTTGCTATGAATACCAAATGATCATCACTGTTATAAACAAATCCTATACGAAATTGAAGAATCTCGGGGAAAATCCCAATTTTGACTTTATGTACCATTTCTTATAGTCTTATGTCCCCTTCTTTGCCCAAGTCAGCACCGTCCTGATAGGTTTGCCAATATATTTCGAGATTAGCCCGCGCGCACGCACACACGCCAATATTACGGCAGCACGTGCAATTGTACAGCTTAGATAGAGATAGGATGGAGTTAGGACTGCCCATGAGCTGTCCTAGAATTATGACGTGATTTAGGACGGAGATGGGACGAAGAAAGGATAGGACGGTTTCGTGAAACGACACCAACGTCCTATCTCCCTAGTTAGGACGCAGTTAGGATAGGACGCTTTTGTGAAACAGGCCCCTGCCTCCTTTTTTTTGGGATATTTGGATTTTCTTGGACAAAAAAGATGAAGTTGGAGAAAACTGCACAAAAACAGTACATGTACGATCATTTACAGAGCAAATCAAACTCATTAAAGGGGAAGTTCACTCTGATGTCAAGTTGATTTTAATAAAAGCAGAAAAATGAGAGAAACCTATTATGAAGGTTTGGCGAAAATTCATCACAGAATAAGAGAATTATGAATTGTTAAAGTATTAAATTTGTGACATCATAAGCGAGCAGCTCCCCCAATGTCCATGTGATATAAATTCTATAAAGTGCCATCTTGTCTTTTTTCTCCATTTACTGAGTAAATTTTACTCTTCAGAAACTTCTTCGTACTGGTTGCAGATGAAAGTTCAGCCTGCGGAGGAAATAAGTGGATCAGAATAGCAGATTGAGACTAAATAATCTCAGCAAAATTTATAGGGACAGCTGATTTTCCGTTTCAAGAAAAGGCCTTTTCCATTTCAAAAATCTGGAATTCCTTTTCAACTTGCCTGGAAAATGGAAATTCTGTTTTACCATAGACTTTGTATACATGAAATAAAATGACAATTCCGTTTACATAAAAATTGAAACAAATATTTCTCGCTGTTTCTGTGTTTTAGTGTCAACTTTTTCTAATTTTTGTTCCGAGTTTCGTGCTTTTTCCTTTCAAAACGTAAAAATTTGGAGAAAAAAAGAGGTTTTCCAGTGATTTTCCGTTTGAAAACTCATTTTCCATTTCAAGTTGTGTTTTCTGGAAATTCCGTCCGTTTTCTGTTGTCGCGGAAAATCACTGACACTGTCCCTAAATTAGCGAAAACAAGTGGACTAGCTAGCTGACTAGCTCTGTGGTCGAGTTTGGTCTGGACGTCTCAAGGGAGACATTCCTCATCAACCTCATACCTTAAACCTTGGTCCCATCCCACCCCTTACCCTTACACTAAACTTAACCCTACATGTTAATGACCATTGCTGTGTAGTACAGTATAGTGATGTATGTAAGAGGAATGTCTCCCTAGAGTCGAGTTAAAATGGATTTGTGAATACGTGTGATTAAGTTTACAATCTATTTTACACATCAAAATCAACACTGCATATAATATACCTCTAAAGAAACGATTTTAGTACCAGAGCCAACAAAGTGCTATTTTGATATAGTTTTCTCGACCGACTAGTAGCATTATCTCACCGATCAACATTATCTCACCGGTCAACAGCCGACCCAGCTGGTCATCCTTAGTCCCACGCGTGGCGCTAACTTGCTACGCGCATACAGCATAAGGATACGTGCTACGGCTACACGACGACGAGACAGAGTGCAGTGATCACCTGCGCTACAACAAGCTTACTCGATAAATACAGTAAATCTACCCCTGCTCTGGCTAGCATCACTGACTTGGTATGTACAAAGTCTAGTTAGTGTTTGTGATTCCTGTCTGTACATCCTCCATCGAGCCTTCCATCTGTCTGTCATGTCTGTACGTGCATGATAGACCTACGTTATTTACAACCTGCATGTGACTGTGTCTGTGCCCACGTCATTGTACAGCTGATGTGTCTGTGTCTACATCATTGTAAATCTGTCTGCATGTCCACGACTTTTATTTTGCCGTCTAAAGTGCATGCTTTGAGTTTGAGTTTGATTTTGTGCATCTCGTGCCTGCACTTCTTCATGTTCTAGACAGAGGTGCATGATCTGTCTACATTAATCCGCAACCACCATTGTCACCTTCAAGTGCATGCTTTGAGTTTGTTTATTATTTCTACGTTTAGTACATTATATACTGTCCCGTTTGATGTTGACGAACTGTGACTTTATCTCATCGTGTTTATGTACTGAATGTGTCTCATCTGTGCAATTCATCGTCATCCCTGATCCTGCATGTACATGCTTTGAGTTTGTTTATTATTTCTACATTTAGTACGTTATATACTGTCCCGTTTGATGTTGACGATTTACCTCATCGTGATTATGTACTGAGTGTGTCTCATCTGTGCAATTCATCGTCATTCCTGATCCTGCATGTACATGTCCTAATCTCACCCTTTCTTTGCTTGAACTCTGATCCGCCTACCTGCTGCATGCTGTACTCTGCTGATCCTCGAGAATTGAGACTGCTGGTGCTACATTGAACTTTTTTTGCACTTGCATTGTAGCCTATACTCCATGTAATATTAACCTTTGTTTCTCCAAGATCGTTACTTAGCTGTTACTGGCCAAAAGAACGAACAAGCCAGTAAGGTACAGTATATGTGATCTGCATAAACCTGAAAAGGATATAATAGTAATATAAGGACACATATTGTACATTCATATAAGAAGTACATTCCCCCTCCTATTTGAAGCAATTACTGTGATCCTACGCTGTGCATAGCCATCATAAATAAGTGTGCATGATTAGAGACATCACCCACAATGTTGCAAGGTGTATCGCAAGAGATAATTGCATCTACTGCTCAGCAGCCACCAGTAGTGATTACCGGCTCGGGGGAAACAAGAAACTATGCTCTCAACAAGGAGAAGGCATTGCGCAAAAAAGCTGCTAATTGCCTTATAACCTCATCAGGAACCCTAAAGAATGGTGGAAAACAGGTCGTTCTCACTCTAAGCACAGCATTCTACGAGCTCTTCAACCAGATGACCGTTGATTATTTCTCAACTGTTAATGGCAACAATGCACCCTTCTCACCCCAAATCACGACTGCATCTGACAACGACGGTAACATAGTGCAACGCAGTATCAAAGTGTGTAATAAACTGAAAACTGGGAAACCCGGAAAGCAAACCAAATTTACTGTAAACCTCTACAATACCACAAACAGAGTACTCATAAATGGCAAGCAGATACAAATATTTGTTGAAACTCTCCTTCCAGACATACTAGCAGGAATTGCAAAGAGCAATGTAAACCTACAGCTGGAAAACAGAAAGATTCATCAATCAATCATGTCTGCTCTCAACTTGGCAACTGAAGAAACTAAAGCATTACAGTCAGAAGAAATTATAAAATGCCCCTGTACAGGCGAGGACAAAGCTGCCATGTGCCCTAGTTGCTATACGCATGCCTGCCAACACAGCATCGAATGCTCGTCATGTGAACGATGGTACCATTTCCAATGCACCACTCTCCCTAAAAAAGATCTTGAACTTCTCACAATGGATGATGCAGCATGCTTTATATGTGAACCATGTAAATGTGTCAATCCAGACACAAATGAGGCGACTGCAGAACCACTACAAACCTCACAGCACGAAACCCATGGAAATCCCTGGCCCACTGGCAATCTGGCTAACACCTGCGTAGACGGCAACTGCAAACTCACTTGTCCGCTCTGCCAACAACATGCATGCACAAATTCAACTGAATGCACAGTCTGTAGGAACTGGTTCCATGAAAACTGCATCCCACCTCGGATCCTAACAGAGAGCAACATGTCATTACGCAAGGACTTCATATGTACATCTTGCTCCCAGCTTGAAATTGATTCACAGAGAGATGCCACAGACATCACTCCTCCGTCCGTCAACCATGATACTGTTGAAAAAAATTCAGAGCTAGATGACTCACCCATAATTGTAATTGACAAGGCTAACTCTCATCAAGAAAGAACATGTATAAACCAGCCTACTCCGAAATCCCCAGACAGAATGGTCCAAACTGTCTCAATTGTGACTGACAACACCGAAAAGGAACAAAGAGAGATAATCAACAATAATGACAGCACTGAAAGCGAACAAACAGAGATAATCGAAGAACTGCATGATAGCATATCTACAACTAATAAGCATGACCGGATCCCCCAACAACTGGCATCTGGCGAAGCATGCCGCCCCCAAGATCAAAGTGGAAACAGCACCAATAGGAAGAGGCTACTTCCTGATCCTCCAGAGACACTCAATAACAGAAATAAGGATGGAACAAAATCCTTGCAAACGAACTGTCTGCTGTGTCCTAAACTAAAAAAAGAGATGCAATCTCTAAAAGAGGAGAGCAAAAGCCTGAGAGCTATAAACTCTGTTATACAGATGGAAAAGGAAAACCTACTTCATCAACTACAAATGATTAAACGTGAAAACAAAGCCTCACATGATCTCCTTACAAGTAGTAAACGCATGATGCAGAAGAAAGATGAAGAACTAAAGACAATGAAATCAACAATAGCCAAGCAAGAAACAGACCACATCAACCTCTTGTTGGAATATGACTACCTATATGCACTATGCCTGAAACATGATATCAATGTTAATGACCCAAACCCCCAAGAAAATGCAACCAATCTAGATATGGGCGCAAATCAAAATCACACATCAGGCACAAACCGTGAAGAGAGTCGTTTTGAACAACCCTACGAGACAGATTTTGTGATACCAACTAGCAACCAATTTGATGTCCTGCCAGATGAAAGCGAACTGGATTACTTCCCGCAACGTAGACAACAACGTGCACAGCAACGTACCGATCACTTTATGAACAGGGACCTCACGGATAATGTCCCACAACATTGTCAACACCATGAGCAGCAACACACTGATCACCTCATGAGAAAAGACTCTATGGATAATATCCCGCAACGTAGACGACAACACACTGATCTCGCAAACAGGAATTATCAAGTACAATCCCATCAAACTCGTGGAAGGAACCACGGTGGATACTCGAATAAACCCACAAAGTCACGAAATGCCCCAAACCCCCAAAGACAATACTCTCATCAACCCGCTCACCTGAGAGAAACCCACACAAGTCGCGACAGTAACCAATCCAGAGGGAACTACTCAACAGAAAGGTCTCACTCAAATATACCATACTCCAGGGGAACACCCGAGCTCTATGCCACTGTTCTTCAGCGCAATGAACCACATACATGGCACAGCTCAGAAGAGGAACACTTAAATATCGAGACAAACCCGCAAGAAGCAGAGACACGACTGCCCAGATCCGATGAAAACACTCTAACCTCAATAGGAACTGCTGAACGAAACATCCCTACATCGCAAAATATACAGCATCCTACCAAACTGGATTTTCGGCCAGGACGAGCCTCTCTTTCCACGCACAAGACACTACTGGAGTCAGCATACAAAACTTTGGTCACAACAATCCACATGCTTGCGCTACCACATGCATTAACGGAGCCAACAACGACACAAGTATTGAAAACACATCACCGGCAAATATCTCACTTCATCCAATCCAGTCTGGATCTCCTGGAAAAAACCCAATAAAAATTTGCACATTCAACATTCGAGGATTCTTTGCCAACCAGTCTTTTTTAAGCTGTATTATGAAGGAACTGGACATTATCTGCATTCAAGAGCACTGGCTTTACTCTTTCAATATTGATGCCCTAGAGAATGTGAGCAACGATTATGTGGTATTTGCAAAGTCTCATGATGACAACCTCCCCACACGTTATCCTACAGGTTACAGAGGCAAAGGTGGTGTTGCCACATTTGTCCGCAAGAATCTCTTTCAAAATATATCAGTTGTTCCCAACCAATCTAACAGAGTCATCATCATAAAACTCCCTCAGATGTATGAAGACAAAGACTTGCTTGTATTCAACTGTTACTTCCCGAGCGGAGATGACACCAGTTCACAAACAGAATATCAAAATATCCTAACTATCATTTCTCAAGTTATGAGCTCTGAAACAAATGCAATACATTTCATCATCGGAGATTTTAATGCAGATACAGTGAACCCGCTCAAGAAGAAATCAACCCGCCAGCTCCTTGTGAACTACTTGAAATCAGAAGGATTACTAAGCATCACAGCTAAACTGTGTTCAACTAATGACTTTACCTTCCAAAGTGATGATGGAAGAAAATGCTCAAACATAGATGGCTTCCTCGTCCCACTCCACCTAAGTGATGAATTCAACGAGCTCTCTGTCTTCCCCGAAGACCCTCTGAACACATCAGACCACAAACCGGTTATCGTTACTTGGAATATCCCAGGCAAACCACAACAAGCAGGAAGACAAACACAGTACAATGCACCTGCCAACCCTTCACACAAAACCTGTCTGAGACCAAGAATTAAGTGGAGTCTCCTGCCAAAAAAGGACATTGAAGAACTCTACACCCTCCCGATGGAAGAAGTAAGTAGAACTTTATTCCACGATCTAGGTCCAAGTGGTACTCCTACAAATGAGCTCACGGAACAGACCCTGACCAGATTTTGTGAAGCGATGCTTAGGATGTCGTTCTTACTGCCACACTCACTCTCGTCACGCAAAGTACAAGGCAAGAAAGAATGGACTCCGAAGGTCAAAAAAGCATACCAGCAAGCCCAGCGAGACTGGAAAGTATGGAAAGAGGCTGGAAAACCCAAACCCTACCACGGCAATACATGGAGAATATACAAGACCTCAAAGCGACAATTCCGGGCTACACTGAGGCAATCTCGTGCAAGCACACACAAAGATTTCCTAAACGAGATAGAGAATGCAAGTACAAGTAATGACAAACTATTCTACCGCCTTATCAGGACACATAAGACTAGCAATAAAGCAAATACTAACCGCCTGTCCTACAAAGACAGTACATACACCGAGACCGAATTACTAGATGGCTGGCGTGTATACTTTCAGGATCTTGGAATTCCGTCATACAAGGATGAGGAAATACTAACCAGTGACTTCCTAGCCTCTGATGCATCCATGGACGAACACACAACCAACACTCACACAATCCGTAGATTCACATCGAAGGATCTTAACACAGCTATCAATAATCTGAAGAAAGGAAAGTCCTGTGGCCCTGACAATATATCCGCCGAACACATTATTTACCTCGGCAAACATTCACGAAGTCTCCTGCTTTTCATCCTCAACCAGTGCTACTCATCATCATACATCCCCCATCAACTCAAGCAAGGAATTATTATACCAATCTTCAAAGGCAAAGGAAAGGATCCCCAAAGTCCATCCAATTACCGGGGAATTACTCTCACCTCCACGATCAGCAAGCTACTCGAGCTAATGATTAAACCATCATTAGAATCCACCCTCCTGATGAACGACATACCGGACGAACTTCAGTGTGGGTTCCAGAAAGATAGGTCATGCCTACTCACCTCGTGCTGCCTGCAACTAATTATTGAATTGAACTCCAAAGCCAAAAAGCCCACATATCTTGCACTGCTGGATGCAGAGAAAGCCTTCGACCGTGTATGGCATAAAGGCCTGCTACACAAACTTCAACAAGGTGGTGTGACTGATCTTCAACTCGATGCAATCCATGGATTCTACGAAGACATCAAAAGTCAAGTCCTTTGGGATGGCAAAACATCCAATCCAATAAACATTAGACAAGGAGTGCGACAAGGCAGTGTACTGTCTCCGACCTTGTACATCACCTTCATCGACGGCCTCCTTAAAATACTGCGTAAGTCAGGATCTGGGTGCATCCTCAATGGAAGATACTCTGGAGTCCTTGCCTTGGCGGATGACACTGCCCTCATATGTACATCTCCTGTAGAACTCCAGAGGATGCTCAGCATAACACTAGAATACACCAAAACTTGGCGCTACTCCATCAACTCTGCAAAAAGTGCCATTTTGTGCTTCAACAGAACAGCAGCTCATGAACCTCCCCCAACTCAATGGACATTTGGAGCAGAAAACATTCAACTCACCACTCAGCACCCTCACCTTGGAATTGTCAAGACCTCAACACCAACCAATCCTACCAATGACATAATCTCTAAAGGTCTAAAGACACTGTATGCCATGACTGGAGTGGGCGTCTATGCCGGGGGATTAAACCCTGCTCTCACTGCTCAACTCTGGAAGACATATTGCATCCCACGCATGCTGTATGGCACAGCCATCATTAAACTCAATGGGCAGATGATGTCAAAAATCAACCAATCACAAGTACACCTTTTCAAACGCATACTGGGCCTTCCCACTCAAGCTCCTGATGAAGCCACCTATTTACTTACGGGATTGCTGCCTCTCAGTACTCATATCAACCAAGAAAAATTGCTGCTCCTCGGACAGCTGATTTGCCTCTCCCGAGACAGGTTCGAATTCCGAACCTTCCTACACGCAATTTCTTCAGACATCCCAACAACCAAATCCTGGCAACAACTCCTCTCTCAGTACAACTTACCAGACCTCCATACTCTTATACAAGAAAATACCCCATACCAATCATGGAAACGACTAATCAAGAAGATCATCAACCGGGAACTCCAAACAACTATAGTTCGAGCAGTATCGGAAAAATCAACACTGTCCTTCTGGAAAAACAACATCCCCTTCACACCAGCCAAGCTGTATCCACTCCGCATCACCCACCAATACCTTCGGCAAGCAATGGTCATCAGAGCTCAACTTTCAACCCAGACATATCCTCTACAGAAGCGACTTTACACACTTAAGAAGACTACAGAGAAGGATTGCAAATTATGCCATACTGCAGAAGAAGACACCCCACACTTTATCGCCTCCTGTCCTGCACTCACACACCACCGGAATACCCTACATGAGAAAATCAGCAGTAATAATCAACTCTTAAACGTGAACTCTCTACTCAAGAATCTAGATCCACCCCTCTTCACAGAAACGATTCTCCTCCTCCATAATATCGAACTCACTGACACAACACAGAACATACTCAACCTGCACATACTTAGTTATCTTTATAAAATCCATACTTTTCGTTCCGATGCCCTAGCCAACATTGACAAGCACTAATACTTACAGTACACACACGGCAACCGTTGATCTCCGATATAACGGAGGAAGAAGAAGAAGAAGAAGAAGAAGAAGGTAGAATCATGATGAAAACTTGATGGCGCGTAGATAAAAATCATTAGAGTAAAGGACCCTTGAATCGACCGTCGCCAAGAATCGACCACATGGGAATAAAAATATTTTTTGCATTGTGAAAAACTCTATACATCGTATCTATACACTTGCCACATGTTAACACACTCTCATACTGATCAAACATGCCACAAACATTGCTCAAATTTTCCCTTAAAATGTCGATTTTTTGTCCGAAAATTGCGATGTCACCGCGATTTTTTAGAAATGCGCCATGCTTAGCACCTGTGCTAAGCAGAGGGGGTCACAAAAACCCCCGTAAAAAACGAAAAATCAACGAAATTTGACGCGGTTTTTTTACATACCGTATCACAACACATGCTCTATCACTGCCACCGGTAGGCGGAGAAAAAAAAAGCGGTTAGCCAATCCGCGATCAGGATTCTCTGCCTGCATTCGCGATGCGGTAACGGCTCTATCAATCGACCCGCACGCGGTGCACAACACGCATCGGAGAGCCGCTGGGATCGCGCCTGTTACGGCCGTCCACCGTTGAATGCCGCAAGTTGCGTGCGCGCGCGCGCACGCACCGCGCAATACATAGTAGTGTACATACGGTCGATTGAGGCATACCCGGCCGATCTTGGGCACTAATAATACGTATCGCGATTCGGTTTCTTTTGATACTTTATTCAGTTTCGAAAGTTTATTTCCAGATGGTGAAAGGTACATACATATAACTTTTATTTTACATCACATAATTATACTTATTCATGTGTATAGAAGAAATGCTATTAATGCCAAAAGGCTTTTAAGTGCGTCGAAATCATGGGACTTTACTCCTAATTGATTAAAAGAACACGTCACTGGCCCCCCGAAAAAATGATCAGACATGTCAATTGTGAGACAGGATGGGCAGTACTAGACCGACGGGGTCTGTCCGTTTTCTTCGGGAATTTCTCATTTAACGGTATTTTTGACATTTATTAGGTCAGTCCCCTCATACAAAGGACAGACAGCATTACCAGCACTTTACAATGCGCGTGAAGTCACGTAAATAGTGCGAGATTGGAACTAAGCTTGTCCGGCGAATTCCAGCCTCAAAACGGGCTGTTTTTGCCGACTGAGGTCATAACATCTCATCAAGGATAATCAAACTCATGTATAAAGACATTTTTGACTTACATTTTTCACTCATTGAAGTAATTTAACGGCTTCTTATGTTCCAAACATGCTAGACCGACGGTGTCTGTCCGTTTTCTTCGGGGACTTCTCATTTAACGGTATTTTTAACATTTTTTAGGTCAGTCCCCTCATACAAAGGACAGACGTGTATACCAGCATATTTTCATGCGCGTGAATTCACGTCAACCGTGCAGGAATTGAATTGTGCTTTGAAGACGAAAATCGGACTGTTTTTGCGCACAAGGTCATAGCACTTCATCAAGTGTAATTAACTACACGCATTAAGACATTTTTGACTTACCTTTTTCACCGTTTGAAGTAATTTAATGGCTTCTTTTGGGTTCCAAACATGCTTGAACGGGATTCACGGTGTTCGTTGAAGTGCGCGCGCGCGTGATGATCTACTGACTAAGAAGTTCGGTATAGTACAAAACGTGAACGGACCGCGCCGCCCTAGTTAATTACACTTTATGAAGTGCTATGACCTCGGTGCGCAAAAACAGTCCGATTTTCGCCTGCAAAGCACAGTTCAATTCCTGCACGGTTGACATGAATTCACGCGCATGAAAATATGCTGGTATACACGTCTGTCTTTGTAGGAGGGGACTGACACCTAAAAAATGTAAAATACCGTTAAAATGAGAAGTGCCCCGAAGAAAACCGGACGGCAGAAACGCCTGCCGTTGTGCCTACAAATCATGCATGCACGGGATTTCACCGGTGTTTACGGTTTGAACTGTAAAACTGTTTGTTGGTTTTGTAAAGATAATGCGTGCGCCGCTGATGATGCTAACGTAGCTATGATAGTATCGCTTCGGCATAGTAACATTACGAAACCGTGAACGGAACCTGCCGCACCAATATCCGGAGACTCTCCTCCATATCTCTGATGGTAGACGACCTCTGAATCTGAGACTTTTTCTGGCTTCTCTGCAATTTCCGGCTAAGATGGTCTACCAAATTGGAGAACTATTTTATTTGTCTAATTTACGGCGACGTCGGGCAAATCGTAGATTAGGTAATGCACGCAAATTAGGAATGCGATATTCAGAATCCTCCGAGGGATCTTAGCCTCTAGAATTAACCGTTTACTCTTGAAAATTCCAGCACAGTCTACTTACCAAGAATCGATCGATTGTTTAGATTTTAAGCCAATTTATCGATAGCAAAGTTAGTGCTGATGATATCCGATTACCAGTATATTTTTGTGAACTTGTCATTAATTGGTTGATGCATTATAGTTGTTATTAATATTGAATAAATTTTATTAGACCA
>JZLH01S0013246.1:50499-64702 GCA_001188425.1 Eucidaris tribuloides
TTTTTCAATTTAGAAGTATGTGAAGGCCCACTACAAGGTCAAAGGTAACCAGCAGAGGTCAAGAACCTTTTTGAACCCAATATGTTTTTATGCCTCCGCAACGAAGTTGCCGGAGGCATCATGTTTTCGGGCTGTCCGTCCGTGCGTCCGTCCGTCCGTTACCGGTTCTCGTTACCTCGATAACTTAAAAACCGCTGATCGGATTTTGATGTAACTAGGACAAAGTATGTACTATGAGGCAATGATGAACTGATTAGATTTTGGAGTTGAAAGGTCAAAGGTCAAAGGTCACATGGCCTAAAACATGTCTGAATTTTCCGATTTACCGCGATAACTTTAGGACTGGTCGGATTTTCATATAACTTGGGTGAAGTATGTATTATGAAGCACCAATGTACTGATCAGATTTTGGAGCTCAAAGGTCAAAGGTCACTGGGCCTAAAATATGTCTGATTTGGGCTCATTACCGCAATAACTTAAGAATGGCTGGTCCGATTTTGATGTTACTTGGGTGAAGTATGTATCATGAGGCACCAATGAACTGATACGATTTTGGAGCTGAAAGGTCAAAGGTCATTGGGCCTAAAACATGTCTGATTTTTGCGTTTTCCGCGATGACTTAAGAACGGCTGGTCAGATTTTCATATAACTTGGGTTAAGTATGTATTATGAAGCACCAATGAACTGATTAGGTTTTGGAGCTGAAAGGTCAAAGGTCACTGGGCCTAAAATATGTCTGATTTGGGCTCATTACCGCAATAACTTGAGAACGGCCAGTCAGATTTTCATGTTACTTGGGTGAAGTATGTATCATGAGGCACCAATGAACTGATACGATTTTGGAGCTGAAAGGTCAAAGGTCACTGGGCCTAAAATATGTCTGATTTTGGCTCATTACCTCGCTAACTTAAGAATGGCTGGTCCGATTTTGATAAAACTTGGGTGAAGTATGTATTATAAGGCACCAATAAACTTACTGGTGATTTTGGTGATATTTGCAATATCTCAAGCCGGCAGTGGAATAAAAGAACAAAATTTGGCAGAAGTCAAGTTAAAGGTAAATGACATGATTGGGGGTAGTCCTCAACTTGGGCTGAAACTACTTTAGAATCAAGTAAACTATGCAAGGATTCTCCTGTGAAAATCTTGTAGTCAAACGTTGACTACTCCTAACATAAACAATGTCAATATCACTCGTAGCACTGAAACCTGCTGTGTGGCTCTCTATGGGGCTTTTTTTATCGTCCCCGGATAAAATTAAGATACTCGTATGTTTATGGATTCTCCTTAAGTAAACAAATTACAGACAAATCCTCCCAGGTGGGAGATCCACTCCTGCTAGTGTAAAGTTGGTATATTTTTCAACGCATTTGGTTCTTGAAGCAATTTCAAGTGTTCCCAATTATGTCACTAACCTTTAAGGTCAAGGGTCAACTTTTGGACCTAACTACGTGCGCGCGCGTCACGATGGGCTTGCACGGGCACGTCAAAATTTTTAAAAGTTTTAAAATGCTCCAAATGACTTCTTATTAACGGCAGTATACGTTTCAGGTCATTTGGAGCATTTGGTGCGCATGCGTATGTGCGCGTTTTTTTTCGCGCGCACTCCTTTCCCGATCGAATATCGTTTTTTTGATGGATTTGGATTTCTGAATGAAATTCGTACCATCAATTAGAACCCTTTCCCGAAACTAGGACCCAAATATTGCTATGTCAAAAAAATGTAAATGCGCGCGCATTGAATAATGGGCATTTTTAATTACTCTAAACTCTCTAGAATTAACGGTGACCCCTACTTTTTATTGCTTATTCTGATAGACTATGATGCGTAGATAGCATTATTTCAGGCATCGCTTTCTATGCCAAAGTGTTGTGACGTCATCTATGACGTCACAAAGAAAAATCGTATTTCGGCATATCTCATGACTGGAGTCGAGTAACATCACCAAACCCTGGTACACAGTAACTTCAGGTCAAAGGTCATCATGCGTGCTTATCACATGTGTGTGGGCGTCAAGACGAACGCGTACGTGTACGTTTAAAATTAAGTCTTAAATCAGTCATTTCTCGAGAATAAACGATGACCCCTACCTTGTATGCACATTCTGATAGCCTTTGATCCGTAGATAACAGTTCAGACACTACTTTGCATGCAGAATACTTGTGACGTCATCTGTGACGTCACAAGAAAATAATTTCGCGCATATCTCATGACTGGAATCGAGAAGATAACCAAAGTTGGTACACAGTAACTTCAGGTCAAAGGTCGTCACTGTGCTAATCATAACCGTCCACGCGTCGCGACGAACGCGTACGCGCACGTCAAATTTTGAATTGATGTTTGATGGAGAATGTAAGGTGAGGAGGGACATATTTCAGCAAGCAATGATACTTGATATAGATTGTGCACATTTTTTGTAGAGTAAATGAACGCGAGCGTTTACGTGGATCACCAATTCGTCTCAGTGACGAATTAAAATCTAGTTAGATTTGAAGTTGAAAGGTCAAAGGTCACTGGCCTAAAATATGGGCTCCGTACGGCGATAACTTGAGAACAGCTGGTCAGATTTTCATATAACTTGTTGAAGTATGTATTATGACGCACAATGAACTGATTAGATTTTGGAGCTGAAAGGTCAAAGGTCAAATGTCATCGGGCCTAAAATATGTCTGATTTGGGCTTGTTACCGTAACTTAAGAATGGCTGGTCCAATTTTTATGTTACTTGGGTAAAGTATGTATTATAAGGCACCAATGAACTGATCAGATTTCGGGGTTAAAAGGTCAAAGGTCACAAGGCTCCATACTTAGTGCCTTTACACGATAACATAGAGAACGGCTTATAGGATATTGGTGTAACTTGGGTAAAGTAAGTGTGATAAGGCACCAATGAACTGATCAGATTTGGGGGTTGAAGGGTCAAAGGTCAAAGGTCATGAGGCCCCATACTTAGTGTTTTTACCACGAAAACTTGAGAACGGCTTATTAGATAACTTGGGTGAACTATGTATTATGAGGCATAGATGAGATTTCAGAGTTGAACGGTCAAAGGTCACGATGCCCCGTACATTTAAAGTTTGGAATTGGACGGGGGTGCGGAGGCATACCCCATCGGCTGCGCGCAGCCGAATTGCTCTAGTTTGAGTAAGTTTCTATTATGGCCCATAACTTTGCCCTCATTTGTCCAATTGTGACCAAGCTTGGGTGCTAGAGGTCTCATATGGAGCTGAAGGTCACCTAAAGGTCAAAGGTCACCAGCAGGTGTCAGCGACCTCTAGGAGTCCAATGTTAAGTTTTTTAACAAGTCTCTATGTATGAAAAACTGGTCAAGACACATTTTGGCTGTCTCCTTGTTTCCACTTCCATGCAGAATTGTTCGGAATCACCCATACAAGTAAAGGGGTTACCCCGTAGACCTGTCTGCTATCTGCTGTTGGTAAATTTTAAATCTAATGACAGAGGGCATGCTTCAATTCAAGTTGTGTGCTCTGCAGTATTTAGCGTTATAAGAAGTGTGTAGCAAGTTTTTGAAGAGTTTTTTTCTATATTCAAACAAGAGTGTCGCTGGGGCGAGCACATAATACGCCCGCCTGTAACGCGGAAAATGAAAACATGTCACTGTGACCTTGACCTTTGAACCTCAAAATCAATAGGCTTCCTGGGATCCATGCTAGTATCATACACACCAAATTATATGAGCCTGGGTTAAGTTTAACTGAAGTTATCGTGTTAACAAGGACTTCACAAGGGTAAGATGAAAACATGTCACTGTGACCTTGACCTTTGGACCTCAAAATCAATAGGCTTCCTGGGATCCATGCTAGTATCATACACACCAAATATCGCGTTTACAAGGACTTCACAAGGGTAAGATGAAAACATGTCACTGTGACCTTGACCTTTGACCTTTCAACCTCAAAATCAATAGGCTTCCTGGGATCCATGCTAGTATCATACACACCAAATTATTTGAGGCTAGGTTAAGTTAAACTGAAGTTATGGCGTTTACAAGGAAAAGTTAACGGACGGACAGACGGACAACGAGTGTGATATCATAATACGTCCCGTAGCCGGGCGTATAAAAATAAATCTGTTTTGAACCTTTTACTCATGCCTGAACTGAGTAAATAATTTGATTTATTCAACATATGCATTCAGAAGTATGATTTTGGCCAAATATGAGAATCGCACACAGAGTCAAGCTACCACTCTCCTGAGTGCTAGGAAGATACTTTCATACTCTATGAAACTTTATGCTTGGCCAGCTGGCTTTAGGTAATAAAATGGTCCAAAATAATTATTCCACAATTTACAGAAGATAACAATTTTTTGTCCTTGCTGAACTAGGGTTGCAAAGGGTTGGAAACTTTCCGGGAATTTTGGAAACTTTCCATGGAAAGTTTCGGGAATTTTCAGTGGCCTGGGAATTTTGGAAATTTTCATTTTTAGCTTATTAAATAGCAAATTATTTTATTTTTGGAAAATTTTATCAGTACTCTGTTCTTTAGCACTTCTTCACATAGATAAAATAGTTCTTACCTCTCTTTTGGCTTGCCTGGGCCTTTCACAAGGATAAATCAGCCCAAATGCGCTAGAGAACATACAGTGTGTATCGAAAAAAAGTAGAGACTTACAGAAAAATTTCTTACACAAAAATTTCATGATCTTGAGATTATTTTTTTACATGAATATTTTACTTTGGATCTAAGCTACCTGATGACACTGTTAGTATTGAAAGTATTTCACGCATGAGTGAACACAACCCACTTTTGTCCAACCGGCCAAAAATGCATTTGCGCACAGAATTGTGTTCTTATAGTCAATGTTTAGTGCTTCGCAGACCGGTGCTGCAGAAGCTCTCAACTGATGTGCACAAGTATTGAATTCTCAGCATGCTCAGAGAAGAGCTAATATCAATTCTGTGGCAAGAAAGACAAAAATGAAGCAATGATTCAGATAAACCATCCTAAAAGGAACATGTCATTTTGGGGGTCAGATCACAGTTCATCTTTGCAAACATGATATTTCTTCTTTTTATGGGCGTGTTCTGAATCATTGCTTCATTTTTGTCTTTCTTGTCACAGAATTGATATTAGCTCTTCTCTATCTGAGCATGCTGAGGATTCAATCAGTTGAAATCTTCAGCAGCATCAGTCTGCAAGGCATTAAACACTGACTATTAGAACTAAATTCTGTGCGCAAATGCATTTTTGGCCGATTGGACAAAAGTGGGCTGTGCTCACTCATGCGTGAAATACTTTCAATACCAACAGTGTCATCAGATAGCTCAGATCCAAGGCAAATTATTCATGTAAAAAAATAATCTCAAAATCATGAAAGTTTTTTTAAATAATTTTTTTTCTAAGTGTCTACTTTTTTTTGATACACACTGTATAACTGCAGACATTACACATGCGTATAGATAAGATGTACATGTACGCTATGATGTTATCTGATTCCACATACATAAAATGTATGAAGTGCATGTGTAAGAAGTGAAAAATCCTCTCAAATGTCTATTTCAATGAATGGACTTGTCCATTCAACTTCATTCACAAAGTTTAGTACAAATAAAGTTGATTACACTATCGCATCAAGCTGGCGCATATCAGAAGTTTGGCTGGTGGATTTGATATTACATTATACACATATTGTAAAGCCAAGTTACATGTACAAGTCGATGTTTCTTTTTTCCCGGGAATTTTGCAACCCTATGCTGAACAAAGTTCATGAGGGGACTATGAAATGGGCTATTTCTGCATGTGTCCATCTTGTGTGTTTGTTTAAAATGTTAAATTTGCTACTTCTCTGTTATTTCTTCACCAATTTTGATTCTGAATAATCAGACTGATAAAGCTACAAGAGGACTTCAAAACTTCTACACAGAATTTTAAAATTCATTAATTAACCTAATTTATGCAAATTTATTCAGAATCACAAAAATGCTACTTCATTTCTTGGCCGATTGTGATGCTGTTTATTTGATCTGATAGGACTTGGTAAGGTTTTCCAAATTTCTACACAGAATTTTGAAATTCTTTTATCATGGTTATTTCCATAAATTAAAAATCAATGGAAAAAATGACAAATGAGGTTTCTTCTTCTTTATCTCTTGATGGACTTTGATTCTCACTCGTGGCAAGGACATATGTTATAGGCAAATGGCATGATTGGGGGTAGTCCTCAACTTGGGCTGAACTATTCTAGAATCAGGTAAGCCGTGCAAGGATTCTACTGTGAAAATTTGATAGTCAAAAGTTGACTAATTGTTCTAAAGTAACTTCCATCTGTATGTCCCGTGACAGACAAATCTGTTGTGTAGGGTTCTATAGAATTTATTTTTATCGGGGCACGAGAAAATTAAAATACTACTACATTCATGCTTGATTCTCTTTAAGTAAACAAATTAAAAGCAAATCCTTCCAGCTGGGAGATCTACTCCAGCTGGTGTACAATTGGTATATATTACAACTCATTTGGTTCTTGCGGCATTTTCACATGTTCCCGATCATGTCACTAACCTTTATGCATCACGTAATTTACTCTTTCACTTGTTTTTTGGGTGATCTGCATATCCACAGATTACCATTCATTTCATCAGACTATTATCATTCTTATTTATGTTTCTCGCCACTTTCTTGTCAGCAGAATATCTCGAGAACGGTAAAGTCAATCATCTTGTTATTGTGATTTGTCATCTGTGACATCATAGATGATATAATTTGTGAAAGAACTTGTATTAACATCTCTTGACTACATGAGTCAAATTAGATGACCAAATTTGGTACTGTACACGTCAAGTTTATGCCAAGGGTCAAATTGTGGACCGACCCACATTTGCATGCAATTTTAACAGACATATGTATGCACAAGTCGAAAGCTTAAAATCTTCAAATAATTTGCTATTAACTTTGCAAACTTTTCAGGCCATTTTGAGCATTTTGGGTGCAGACGCATTATGTGTGTGTTTAGCATGAGCACATCCATTATACAAGCTAAAATCATTTGTTTTTGTAAGTTTTTGAATGAGTGTCAACCATTCCAAACCCTTTCCACCTCCCTTGGCCCTGGATTAATAAAAAACACACTAATGCAATAAACTTCACCTTCCCCCACCCCCACCCCACCCCCATAAATAAAGGTAAATGGCATGATTGGGGGTAGCCTCAACTGGGGGTAAAACTACTCTAGAATCATGTAAACTGCCTAAGGATTCAGCTGTGAAAATTTTGTGGTCAAATGTTGACTCATTTTAAAAGAACTTCCATCAGTATGCCTTGTGACTGGCAAATTTGCTATGAAGCTTTCTATGGGATTTATTTCTACTGGGGCACAAGAGTAATTCAGTACTGGTATGTTCATGCTTGATTCTCCTTAAGTAAGCAAATGCAAGACAAATCCAATCCTTCTAACCAAGAGATACACTCCAGCTGGTTTTCTTTCGTATATCTTTCAACCGGTTTGGTTCTAGAAGCATTTTTTTTTTTCATTTCTCCCAATCATGTCAAAATTCTACATAAAATTTGAAATTAAGTCACAGAGTGAAACATTTTGTGTGTGACATTTTGCCAAAAAGCAATTACATAAATGTGCATAACACAATGGATATGATCGCGGCTTGTTTTGTCATCCAAAACAAATAGAGTTAAATCTTCAAGTCAGCATTTTTAACTACATTTTACATACAACTTGCATAAATTTTAAAAAAAAAATCAACATTTTGTGCAGCATAACACTGCAGAATTCAGATTGAGGTACTGAAAGATTGAACATCTTAATTTCAGAAATAACGTTCACCTTTTTATATTTGCAAATATTCATCAAAGAAAGAAGTCGCTCATGAAGTCTTAAAACAAACAGTGCAAAGTTTCTTGTAAATATACACCTTATTATCAATATTTTTCAATATCAAAATATATCTACACAAATTTTGAAACAAAATAACTATAATAATAATTGTACTAACTGAAGCAATTTGACTCCATCGCAGTCAGTGAGTGTACCTCTACACTCCCAAACCAATTTAAAGTTCTCTGTTATCTTTGCACTTAAATTGAATGCCTGATACAACTATACTACCTAACATAACTTATGACCTTTGACCTCCAAAAGCTTTTTGAGTTCACATGTGTGCAATTTACTACATCCTCGATTCCAGGTTGATTACAAATCTGAGAAAATTTTCTCAAACTTTTACTGATCTTTCTCTTTAGCCCAACCCTCTCTCTTTTTCCCTCCTCACCAATTCTTTCCATATAGCCCTTGATCTGTCCCTTCCTCTTATGCCATCCACTTTCTTTTCACATGCTTATCATCTTTCCTTCTCAATACATGACCAAGCCATCTCAACCCACTTCGCTTGGCCACTTTCACCAGTTTCCTCCGGACTCAAACTTTTCATGAGCTCACTTAAATTCTGTCTATTCCACAGTTTCACCCCACACATTTTCATGATGTTGAATGGCCCCAGCTATGGTGGACGTAGCGGTACAATGTGCTTTCAAACATATTGGTTTATAACAAGCAGCACCAGGTAACACGGCCATGTTATCAGGTGCAGCGTCACCCTGCTATCCTTAACTCTTAACATGCTAAAGAAATTACAGCTCTATGGACATTATGTGTATTGTGTGGTGCATATTTGCACCTCTGGCACTGGAAGGATTACAAGCTATGCACCTGTCCATCAAATCCTCAGTACAAAGGCTTGCTCGCTGTTTGTGCGAATGAAATCCATCAAACTTGGTAGACTTTCAGGGGAAACTATCACCATGTCAATACCATATCTTCCCACTGAATTGGATGGACGGACACATTTGTTATAGAATTACATGCAAAATAAATATGGTAATCCATCAATAAAATTTGAATTTAAAATACACTTAAATAAACTTCAGTCAGATTTTCTAAATCACCTTAAATAATAGTACAGCTAATGGAATACATCAAGTAAACTGATATAACTCAAAAGTTTCATTCAAAAGTGTGATTTACCTTTCACACAGTGTTACTATCTCTGGTCATTTTAGTGATTAAAAGAAATAACCTTATAAACTTTAGTCTGCCATTACTTTCACACTTAATTACACTTCAGTAGAGTTCAGCCTCATGTTATGGCATGTTTTGATCACTACATCTTTCTGTTCCTGTTCACCTAGGCACATTTTTATCATATAATGTTTCACCTATTTCGCAAACCTTCTCTTGAATCAGATATATTACTGCTTATTCTTTATTACTTCAAAAAAAATTCACTGACTGGAAAAACTAAGAAAACTCACTTTGTGAAACAATGCTACCTCTTCACCTCTTTTAACCAACAGAAGACATGTTATATTTGATTTTTTTTTTTTACAATTCACACCATTAAGCAATGTTTGGGTTCTTTTCTTAAATGTATTTATACATACAAAACTTCACTTGGACAGGACACATGTTTGTGTTTTCTTTTTAGCTCACAGACATAAATTAATGATCAATTCATGTCTACACGTATCACATATTCATTTAAAATACATGATATGAAACAAGCACTTTCTGTACAGTTTGGCATTTTAAAAAACAGCACCAGTTTTGATAAAAAAGTCATCACAAGTTTTAGATATAAAACTTGGAGTCACGTTGAAGGAGACATGTTGAAGCTCTTCAGGGCGTATACGCACAATTGATGAGGTTCCAAAAACAAATAAAACAGGACAACGCAAAGCGTAGCATCCCCTCACCGGGTACAAATAGCCTACATACACATATTTAATGAACTGTGAACTTTGCCTCTTGGCCTACATAATCCAAAATCATACTAACGCTGTATTTTAATACTCTGTACCTTCATACCCAATGTCATGAAAATCTGTCTAACATTACGAAAGTTATAAAAAGGAAACCATATTTTCGGATATGCACAATTTTGACCTTCAAATAGCAATTTTCGCATTAACTTATCTCTGACCTTTGACCTTTGAGCTACACACTCTGAAATCCAACAAGGGCTATATTTTGATATCATGTACCTTCACACCAAATCTCATGAAAATCTGTTGAAAATTACTTCAGTTAACGAACGGAAACCAATTACATAGTGTTTGGGGATATGACCTTTGACCTACACACTCTGAAATCGAACTTGGGCTGTATTTGATATCATGTACCTTCATACCAAATCTCATGAAAATCTGTTGAAAATTACTTCAGTTAACGAACGGAAACCAATTACATAGTGTTTGGGGATATGACCTTTGACCTACACACTCTGAAATCGAACTTGGGCTGTATTTGATATCATGTACCTTCATACCAAATCTCATGAAAATCTGTTGAAAATTACTAAAGTTATCAAACTAAAACCAGTTACATAGCTTTTGGGGCTATGACCTTTGACCTTTGAGCTACACACTCGGAAATCGAACTTGGGCTGTATTTGATATCATGTACATGTACCTTCATACCAAATCTCATAAAAATCTGTCAAAAATTACTTAAGTTGTCAAATGGAAACCAGTTACAAAGCTTTTGGGGCTATGACCTTTTGACCTTTGAGCTACACCCTCCGAAATCGAACTTGGGCTGTATTTTGATATCATGTTCCTTCATACCAAATCTCATGAAAATCTGTTGAAAATTATGTTCATATACCTTCATAACAAATCTCATGAAAATCTGTTGAAAATTACTAAAGGTATCAAACGGAAATCAGTTACATAGCTTTTGGGAACGGAAAACCAGTGACATAGCTTTTTGTGCTATGTCCTTTAACCTTTGAGCTACACACTCCAAAATCAAACTTGGCCTTTTTTTGATATCATGTACCTTCATACCATATCTCATGAAAATCCGTCAATCATTACAAAAGTTATCGAACAGTAACCAGTGTTACGGATGGACAGACGGCGGCGTTTCTATATCCCCCTTCGACTTCGTCTGGCGAGGGGATAACAAACGATATAGAGGCTACAAACCATTTAGTTTGTTTTCACAGTCAAGCCTGTTTTAGATGCCACTTCTCTATAGCAGCCAACCTGTCTATAATAGCCACCAAAATGATTCCCCTGGAGAGAGATTATGTGTCAAAAAATTGTCTATAGCAGCCATGTGTATATTAACGGCAACCTTTTTTGTTTTCCTTGACTTTGTCATACCTGCCAAACCTGAAACCTCAAAAATAGGAACAAAATAGGGTAAAAAATTTGAAAAATAGGGTGAAAAATAGGGACATTCTTCAATATCCTATACATCACTACAGACAAATATTTGCAAAAATAGGGACACAATTTAAAAAATGGGTAAAAAGTGCTTTTTCATTTGCCAAAAATAGGGACTGTCCCTGGAAAATAGGGACAGTTGGCAGGTGTGCTTTCTCATCACTTGTGGTGTATATATATTATGATGAGTGGACACCAAAATATTTAATATATCTCTTTCCAAAGCAATTCTGAAATTTTGTACAACCTCACATCTCTTAGATATAACATGTTTTTTTCTTTTTACATTCTTTTATTTGTCTGACATTGCAGCAACTTTTTAATGTACTTGTATATCAACTCATTTACTATTGGCATGGTGGATTCGTATTGCATATTATGTCCTTTACAATAAAGCAAGAAAAGCAAAATTTCAACAGAATTAGTTGCGTAAAGGATGTTAAAAATAGGGATCATATAAGGAATACATTTCTCACTGTCTTGTCTTTTTTCACAGTGAGTTAAAGATAAGATTGAGTACTTGCAGAATAACACAATTAACTGTTTTCAAATCAACTATGAACAGATGGTATTCTGAAAATGCCACTCTAGTACAAAAGAGAGTGGTTGAAAATAACAGAACACTTTGCTTTAAACAAAACCTCTACACTAATCAACATGCTGACAATTTTCTAACACAGAAATCTATACGTGGGTCTGTCACTTTTTGATGTGGGGTGACTTTTTGACATGGGCAGACGTCACAAAAGTCCACAACTTTCAAATAGATATTTTAAATATAAGAACTCTTTCAGGCGGTGAATAAGACTTATTTTTTTAGTGAAAATAGGACAATGCAAAGCGTAGCATCCCCTTGCCGAGTACTAATAGCATACATACACATATTTAATAAACTGCAGACTTTGCCCTTTGGCCTACATACTCAAAGATCAAAATTATCAAACAGAAACCAGTTCAAAAACTTGTTTTCATATTAAATGAGCTATGACCTTTGACCTTTGAGCTACACACTCCAAAATCGAACTTGAGCTGTATTTTGATATCATGTACCTTCATACCAAATCTAATAAAAATCTGTCAAACATTACTAAACTTATTGAATGGAAACCAGTAACATAGCTTGAGCTATGACCTTTGACCTTTTAGCTACACATTCCAAAATCGAACTTGGGCTGTATGTTGATAACTTGTACCTTCATACCAGATCTCATGAAAATTCATTGATTATTACTGAAGTTATTGAACGGAAACCAATTAAATAGCTTTTTTCGCATTTAATAAGCTATGACCTTTGACCTTTGTGTTACACTCTCCAAAATCAAACTTGGACTGTATTTTGATATCATGTACCTTCATACCAAATCTAATAAAAATCTGTCAAACATTACTAAACTTATTGAATGGAAACCAGTAACATAGCTTGAGCTATGACCTTTGACCTTTCAGCTACACACAGCAAAATGGAACTGGGGCTGTAATTTGATATGGTGTATATCCAGTTCATTGTAATAGACACACACAAAACTCTGGGATCTTTGACCTACAATCATTCTACTCTGAAATCTAATCAGTTTATTTCTGTATCACACTTCATACTTGACCTATGCATGATTTCAATCTGATCAGTAGTTTGTAGTTGATTGTGACAATCAGCTGAAATCAGAAAAAAAAATCTCATCACCTTTTGACATTAAATCTTTCAACTCTGAAATCTAATTAGTTCATCACACTTTCATCGCACATACTTGACCCAATTTTGATCAAAATCTGACTAGCAATTATCAAAGTAACAAGTCAAAATAGAGCAAATATATATTAAAAGGCTCTGTTCTCTGACCTTTAAAAGTCAATATCTAATCAGTGCATTGTTGTATCACAGGACATACTTAACCCAAGTTTATTTGGATGGAAGTACAAAGGGAAAACCGGACAGACATCCTGAAAAAAGGCATAAAACTGAATGATGGCATACAGAGCCATTTAACGCACATACCAAGTTCCTTTGCGTCAGAAGTGTTTTCTCAAGAAAGCCAATATTTATTCAGTCCAAGATCTGTGCTACAAAAATGGGAAACTTCATTTTCTTGAAATCATAATTTCTTGGTCTTGTCTTCTGCCCTAGACCTCTGCTAAACAAATGCTAACCCTCATTTCTTGGTCTTAGTCTTCTAACCTAGACCTGTGCTAAACAAATGGTAACCTTTATTTCTTGGACTTGGTCTTGATTCAGAGAGCGCTGATACACGTATGGAACCTAGACTATATTTTCTTGAACTTGGTCTTATGTCAAAACCATTGACAAGTGTGGTAGTCGAGTCTGGACTCAAGTCCAATTTGGTGGACTCAGGTCTAGGACTCAACATTGAGTCCCAATGTAAAATGAATGCAAGGTTTTTATCTATCTGCGGACTTGGACTCAGTATTTGCAGACTCTGCTCCTACACTGCCATTGATACAAATTGGAAACCTAGACCATATTTTCTTCGACTTGGTCTTTAAGACTGGTCGAGACCACTGATACACAAATGGAACCTTAATTTTTCTTAAGACCATATTTTCTCAGACTAAGTCTTGCATCCAAGACCACTGATACATAAATGGGAGCTTAATTTTTCTTAAGATGTTATTTTCTTGAACTTGGTCTTGAATTGGAGACCACTGACACACAAACAAAGTAACCTTCACTTTCTGGAAAGCTTATTTTCTTGGACTACTATACAAACAACTGATACATATACCGTTCCTTAAAACCACTGATATGCATGCCTTAACCGTCTCGTTCAACTCATACGTACATCAATCCTTTCAAAAACTGCATTTCTCCCTGAGTTGTCTTGAATGAACTTTGACCTCATGAATCCGATGACGATGAAGGAGAGGGTGGCATTGCCTTGGTCATCTCGTCCTCCGTTGAGTCGGAGAGATCTTCATCGTCGGCTTCACTGTGAGATTCATTGGATGCCATTTCGGGTATGATGGCCCTTGCTCGGTCAGCTGCTAGTTCT
>JZLH01S0013249.1:0-14364 GCA_001188425.1 Eucidaris tribuloides
AATTCTCAAAAATAGAACCACTATCACCAGGCAAAATAACAGCTATCACATTTGTTGATGTGTTTTGGCAGCCATGTTTTATTTTACTCTCCTGAGCATTTAACATTTTTGAGACACGAGATCTTGTCACCCCAGGGTCAATATGCACATACTCCCAATTCTCACGACATGTCTGGGGCTATACAACTACCAAACTCATGACTAGAGACCCTTGATATAAGTGAAATAGAGATTTTTCCCTCTGGATATTTTGTTATTACATTATTTGCATCTACGCCCTCTGAAGCGATGAGCATACCAATTAGACACCTCATGATATCCTTCTTTTCCTGTTTTTTGTTTGCATTTTAAGAAACAACACACTAAATTTTGATTTAATTGATTTTTCATGATTATGTTTTTCTCTGTATTTTAAGATCTCGACTGCTGATCTGTAATTTTTTAACAAACATGTCAGAAAAATGAACCAGTGGGACTCCAACCTGTCATCCATAGGTGTACTGGGGGGAGGGGTTTGGTGTTCAAACACCCTCCTTTATGAAATGGTGGGGTAAACACCCCAAAATACCCCTTTTTATGGAAAACCCCTTTTATACTGAAAACACCTCCTGTTAGACGTGTAAGGACACGATTTTGATGAGAAAGTTTTTTTGGGACCAAGGATTTTGGATGAACCCTGCTGCAACCACCCAGCCCCCCCACCACCACCCTCGTTGAGTGACTTTTCAGTGGCGGCTGACCGGGAAAAAATTTGACGCTGGGATTGAATGACAAAGTTTTTATCGCTACCCACCAAGGTTAGGAAGACTGTGAGTGTTCATATTTTTTATTCTTCTTGTTGTTCAGCTCTGAGTACTGGCACAACTGGGGAGATAGAAGCCTTGCATGCAGCTCTGAGACAGGCCGCTGACAACACCCACTCTCAACCTACGTGACACGGATGATGCGGTCGCCATGGCAACCAAAGAGAGGACAGTGGATAGACATCATCAGGGAGGTGAACGCAGAGAGGAACATCAGTGACAGACACGATGAAAAGGTCGAGACAGCTGATGCCAGTCCTTCCCCAGGGTGGGGTGAGGCGAGAGGCTTTGACTTGCAGCCGGCCAATCGTGAAGCGGAGTCGAGGGGATTTGATCTTCAGCTGGCCAATCAGGATCTAGATGCAAAGTCGTACGAAGGCGTTAATTCGTCGGGGCCAGAGGCCAGGGGATTCGACTTGAGCCCAGTTGCAGAAGCCCATGAGCCCAGGGGCTTTGCTCTAGAGCCAGCTTTGCCCATGTCTCGGGGTTTTGACCTACAGCCAGCAAGTGTGAGCTCAATTCCAAGTTTGTTAATTCTAAGTTTGTTTCTAATTAACCTTAATAGATCTGGGCTATCTCCGGTCTTGTCATCCCCAAGATCTCGGCTGCAGATCGTGTGATCGCCGCAAAAATTTGCAAGCGCATAGTGCTGGATGTAATCTACAAGACTGTATCATTAGATTTTCAAAAAATACATATTTTATATTTTTTAAATAATTAATTATGCATATTTAGGAATGAAATCATATTTTTACCTATAACTCACTTAAAAGAGCTTGTAGAATGCTAAGTGTTGGTGAAAATATTCTTTCTGACATTTCTGACAATTACCTGCAAAAAAAATTGCTGAATCGGAATTAATTTCTTATGTATTTTATTGTTTTGTGAAATTCTTATGTATTTCTTAGTTTTTCGACATTTTGTTTTTTGTTTTTTCGATGAACTTTGTCGGGGACTTTGTTGCGATCATAAACAGCATAAAATTAATCTATTTCTACTAGTTAAAGTAAAAATAATCATACATTTATGATTTTTTGCTGAAAACACAATTTGCATTGCATGCATGTACGAAAAGTCGCGCAGCGTCGTAATGGTACATCCGTTTTTTGCGAAAATGGTCTTAAATGATGTGCGAGACTTGAAAGTAAAAAGACAGCAAACTGCACAGCGAAAAAAAATTGCGTGGCGGAATAATTGAGAAATTTGTTGAGGGGGGGGCATTATTGCCCCCCCCCCCCCCGGGGGGATATTAGGGTTAAGTAAACTTGTGACAATAATTTGCTGGGGGAACAAAACTTTGTACAGTCTGACCTCAGTTATCAAACTGTATCCTGACCAGCAGCTATCCAAATAAGTGATATGGCTGGATAAGAGAGAAAATGTACAAACACAGTACTTTCAACCAAGTTCGGGGGCAGGGTATACACATATGTCATTGTCAATATTATTACATACTACGGATATTAGACCATGCTCAAATTGCAACAGGCCCCACACAAGGGGCACTTTATTCATTGTTCACAGCCAGGCCTAATACAGAGCACTAAGCAGGTGTCTTAGTTTATGATAACACTTCTGTTAAAGGTGTCTCAAATTACTGGCAGTGACTAGTAGAACCTTTGTTCGGACAAAAGAGAGATCCAGGAAAGTGATGGCCAGATAACAGGGGTCTGACTGTATCTCTATATTGTTAAATATTTAGGAGAGCCAAAACAACATGGCAGCCTCGACACAATAACATATGGGATGGCAATCTTTTTACGCAGTAAACAGTGGTTCTATTCTTGAGATTTGGCACATGAAATTTGGACAGCTAAAATCTGGTTTACTTAAAAACTGAATTTTCAACAAAAATTACACTACATGGTTTTATTACCCCAGCAACGTATTCCCTGCCTGTGCATTCTTTGATTTTATTGATAACATACCAGGGAAATACATGTTTGATATGGCTCATCACTGACGGGCATATTCCTTTTATTTCTTCTCATTGTTGTACAGTTTAGCATAATCCCAACACACTGGTCCAAACATGTCAGATCATGCTATGAATAGACTGCCATAAATCAGACCACAATGGATGTAAATTATACAAATAATGCAAAAACCTGTGTGCGTTATGAAAAAATTATCAATACGAGTTCACTTTGAAGTGATTTGAAAACCAGGAGGGTAAGCTGTGTGAGGTTTGGACTATTTCAAAGTGAGTGAGTGTACATGTAGATAATTTGAACTAATGCACAAAGTAGGACTGTGCATCATATTTTTATGCCTCTGCCCCAAAGGGAACTGGAGGCATTATGTTTTTGGTTGTCCGTCCGTGGTTCCATGGGTGATGTTGTTATAGGCAGGTGTATCATATGTTTTTATGCAAACATTTGAGTTAAATAATAGAGTTATTTGCCTCCACATTCTTTGCTGTGAATGTATACCTGCCTACAATAGCATCACATTTTCACACAATACCCCCTCTGACAGCCTTTCAAAAGTCATTGCTATGTGGAAAGAAACATGTTTTTATCAACTTGAAATTTGAATTAAAGATGATTTGCAGGGGCTTTTTTGAGTTGAGGTTTTGCATCGTGCAGAAAAATGTTTAAAATATTTGATGCATATTTTCACAAAATAATTAGTGATTTGGTGTGTACAGACCAAAAGAAACCCAGAGAAGTCGACATGCATTTGGGTTGAAAGGGCTTTTTAATGCATGACCAGTTTCATTGATGTAGTGTAACTCTGTGATAGTCAGCGTACTAACTTTTCAGCCTCCCCTCCTAATCCTGAAAGTCTCAAACTTGTTACATGTGCACAGGCGGCTGATCAAGAATCCATTGATACTACCCCACAAAAAGCTTCACAGGCCAAGAAGGCAACCAAGAAGAGAAGTCCATCAAAACCTAAAGGTCGTTTCAGCCACATCAGGAGCTCCGGATACGGGCAACCTAAGCCTGATGAGAAGACTGCGTGGTCACCTGCCGATGTTGGGAAACGAAAGGTCAAAGGTCGGTATAAAAAATCTGGGTGACAAAATTTGCCACAGAAATTTTCACCCACACCATGCTAATTTGATATCTAGGATTGGTCATACCTGTTTTACCAGACTATTGATGTTATAGGATGACTAAATGGTCAGACCTAAAAGCAAACAAGCAAGCTTACAAAGGAGGAGAGAAAGAAAGAAAGAAAGAAACTATAAATAAAAAGACAGAAATATACATGGCAGCAGCGTGCAGCTGTATTTGCATGTGACCGAGTAATTTTGCAGTGTAATTTAAAGTTTTTTGTACATGTACATTATTTTGTTATCTTTGTCACTGTAATTTGTATTTTACAATGCCAGAATGTGCATCTATTCTAATTTGATCTCACTCACAGGTTCTGGAGTACCCGCCCTCAATGGACGAGAGGACAAGTCAGAGCGCCATCTATTGGCGTCCGTTGAGTCATTTGCCACCTACCTGCAGGAGCAGTTTGCGGACATGAAAACATCCCCACCCCCTGAGGTGATGAGAGTCACAAGAGTATCCCAGGGTGTCAACCCTCCCGCTTTTGTTGGGAGTCTCCTGCCACTGAGCTCATCCTCCCGCTGTCCCACCAATCTCTCACTTTATGAAAAACCTCCTGCCGAACGTGTTGAAGCAAAATATTCCATAAACGAACTGTCAAATGCCATCAATGACTGCCACATGTCTATTATTTGCTGGTGGTTCGATCTGTTTGTTCTACGATCGTGTATTACTACTTCTTTTGATTTGAGCAGAGTGGGAATGCACGTGATTTAAGAATAACCCATCGCTGTGTAGTTTACTGTAATGCATTAAACTTAGGCAACGTGCTCATACGTGTTGCACGCACTGAACTCTTCTCAAATTGCACAGCAATGATCAAACTGTAATTTGGTAGGTAAAAATTTTTCGGGGGTGGGCAAAAAATGGTTTTGGATGTTGTCGGCTCCCTGCGCCCCCCCCCCCCCCCTCGTCAGAAGTTGTTTTGGCTAGTAATTTGGCTGGTAACTTTTTTTGGGGGGGAATCTCCCTCCTAGTCATTCCCGACCGTACAATAACCCCTGGACACTCATCCCCCTAGGACAGCTACCCCTGGGACGATTACCCCCCCCCACTACCTGCATGTGCAGTTTGCTGACTGAGATAATAGAAATTACATGAATCACGCATTTCTGGACAACTATCCCCAACTGGACAATTACCCCTGAACATTCATCTCCCTAGGTCGACTAGCCCCAAGATGATTACCCCCTCCCCCCCCCCTACTTGCTTGAGCAGTTTGCTGACTGGAAAGCATCCTCGTCCCTGAGGTAATGGAAGTTACATAAATCAGGTATACAGTGAAACCTGTGTATAGTGGCCAGTCAGGGGAAACAAAAAATGTGGCTGCTATAGACAGGTTCTTTAACACATGATTTGTCTCCAAGGGAATAATTTTAGTTGTCACTATAAACAGGTTTGCTGCTGTAGAGAGGTGGCTGCTAAGACTGGTTTGACTGTATTTAATTTGGATAACTACAGTATCACCTGGACATTAACCAACCAGACTGTTATCTCTCCCCCAACTGGACGATTATCGTCTGTGGATAACTACTCCCCCCCCCCCCCCGCCCCCACCCTGGGCAACTACCACCCAGACAATCACCCCCAGAGGACAATTACCTCCATAGGATGATTACCCTCCAGGTGATTACCTCTAAGGATGACTACCCCACCCCACCCCCGTACACACTCAGACAATTACCCCAGTACCCCCTGACAGTTGTCCAGAGGAAATTTTCCCATTATGGTACCTTGATGCCCTAAGGAATGCGGTTATTTCTTTGAGTAAATGACAAACAGGAGATTAATTTTGACTGCAGTAGGGCTCGAAAAACTCAAAGGAAGAGGTTATTCATTAACGATTGCACAGTGTTTTTGATGTTTTTCTTTTTCATTTCCTTTTAATTTTCCTTTTAATTCTCAACTGACAAAATATTCTTTCTCCAGCTAAAACAATCCAAAGATGAACCCATCCTGTCCGCCAGCCTGCGAGAGGCGAGATTACAAACGCTGTCCCGAGAGAGGGCGCTGGTCGCCGAGGTCAACGAGTGGCAGCGGCAGTGGCAAGAGGAGAGGAGACTGAACGCCAAGCTAAAGGCGGAGTTCGCATCGGTTCAGAGGGAATACGCACATAAAGAAGAAGAGCTGAGGTTGGCCCACGAAAAAGAGATCTTCCAGTTGAAGCAGGATAACTTTGTATTGGTTGCCAAGGTAAGCACAAGGGGAGGCTGAAAAGTTTACGGGCTGATTAAGGAGAAGTTATGCTACATCAATAAAACTAGTCATGCATTAAATGGCAGTGACATGATTGGTAGAAACAAAAAATGCCTTTAGAACCAAACTGGTTGAACGATACACCATAGATACTCCAGCTGAAGAGGATCTCCTGGCTGGAAGGATTTGTCTTGAGTTTGTTTACTTAAGGAGAATCAAGTGTGAACCTACCTGCAGTTTGATTCTCTTGAGGCTCGAGAGAATTAAATCCCATAGAAAGCTACACTACAAATTTGTCTGTCACAAGGCATGCCGATGGAAGTACTTTCAAAATGAGTCAACTTTTGATTTCAAAATTTTTACAGAAGAATCCTTGCATAGTTTTTTTGAACAGTTTTACCCCAAGTTGAGGACAACCCCCAATCATGCCATTTACCTTTTAACACAAGCATTTCTAACTTGTATTGTTTCTTTTTAGATATTCTTTCTTGTTTTTCTGTTAGATATAGGCAATTGAGGGTTCTGAAAATGGTAATTTTTGGCTGTTTTGATGGCATAAACTTGTCTTTTCAGACATGGGTTACCATTTTAAGGGCTTGATATGCTGAAGGAGCCACCCAAATGTAGTTATCATTGTTGAGAATCCTTTTCAATAAGTTATTGTATTAAGATGTGGCAGAGAGACTGGAAAGAATCTCAGAAGAGCCTGGCAAAAGCCGTCAAAGATGACTCCTGTCTGGACGGGCAAGTCTCTGCCGTCAAAAAATCTATCTAAAATCTATCAAAAATGACCATGTACAGAAACCTCAATAGCAAAATTGCAAATCGTTTTGCTTTTTAATGCGTTGGAGACGATTTGATTTTACTGTAACACGCATTTTCCATACACCACAACACAAGTTAACTCATACTTAGTCGCCAATGGGTTAAGTTCATGTGAACGTTGTGTAAACGTTTTGACTCCAGCCTAAATCTCGTCACCACGATACCCTGTTAAAGTCATACAACCCTAAGGTAAGGAAAGTGCCAAATATCATAATTATTATATGAAGTATAAAAATGAGGTGTCCTCAAAAAGCAAAAGTTTTATGTCCTTCTCATGTTGAAAAAATATGAATGCTTATATTTTCACCCAAAATATTTTTATTTCTATGTTTATGATTCATAAAATGTGCAACTTTATCAGGGTATTGTGGTGACAAGTCACATATTTTCATCAGTGCTCTGAGGCACCATATTTTAAGAGTTTCATTGACTAGTACTCAAGGTTATCTTCACTTATCTTTTATTATGTTCAAATGTCTGCAGCTGAACAGCCAGGATGACCAGGAGAAAGCCAGGAAGAGAGACATCGTGTCTGGTAAGACTCCAGAGGGAGTGAGTCAAGAAGAACAACTCAGACTCTTACAGAGGGAGGTTGTGCAACAGGAGACATTGCTGCAAGGATACCAGCAGGTCAGTACCACTGGAGTAACATGCTTATTGTAAGATCCCCCCTTCCCCAGGGATGATAATGGAATTGACATTTGAAGGCTTTTTGAAGAAAATACATGAAATCCTGCATATATTATATTTAAAAAACTATACAATATAGCTATGAAGGATTATGTAATTGTCTCTTTTCTTGTCATTGATGGTGTTATTTATTTGCTCTTATAATCATCCCCAACTTGAGTTAGATTCTAAGTATATCATGTGTGAACAACAGCAACAACTTAACACAAATTTAGGAGTATGGTCTTATTTTTTTCTGCATGCTAGCAGATGTGTACACTGATCACATTTTGATTGACTGATTGGTTGATTGCTGTTGATGATGATGATGGTGATGATGATAGTGATCATGATAAAGATAATGATGATGATGAAAATGATGATGATGAAAATGATGATGATGATGATGATGAAAATGATGATGATAATGGTGATGATGATAATTATTTTTATTCTAAGATTTCTTGTTACTCTTATTTTTCAGGAAAACGAGAGGCTGTACAGCGAAGTAAAGAAGTTGCAAACTGGTAACCGTGAGAATGAGGAGAGGATGTTTCGAGAAAATCAGAAATTACAAACAGATCTTGGTAATATGAGGTAAGTCGTGAGTATTTCCAGAAAGTTATGTGTGACAGAATTCGAAACTAGAAAAGTGTGATAAGTTATGTGAATTGATATGGTGTTACATTATAAAATTGTTGTCCTTCGGGGTTTAAACGTATCGACATAGACGTAAACTTACTTTGAAGCCACAGGGTAACAATGATCACAGTTTTAAAAAATGTGAGCTACATAATTGTCCATGCTCCAGGTGTCTCTGATAAGGTCTAAAAATAAAGCCCTGAAAAAAATTGAATTTCAAAATGATTATTTAGTCCTTTCAAAAAGTGAAAAATCATAAGTTAGCCAGATTCACCTGCCTATTTCCTCCCATAGACTTACTGTGTATAGATCTAGGCTATTTTGTACTCGGCCAGAGTACTGATTGTTTATTCATTCATATCTTGCCAGTGGCAGCATAAATTTCCAAACTTTTGCATTCTTGGGTGTTTATTTGTCCATTCAAACACTCCTATGTAGCTCAGATAGCAAAGTTTGACAAATTTTTAATTTGAAGCGCCACAATGTTAGCGTGTGTCTTTAAACCAAAAGATATGTTTTTTTTTTCATGCAAATATATAAAATGTTTGATGTTTTACAAGTTATCTCCCCCCCCCCCCCCAAAAAAAAAACTGTTTGCATAAGTAAACTACTGATAATATAACCCTCCTCCAGTGTCAATCCATTTGTACTAGTCATATCCCCTGGAAGCTTAAGTCTGTGAAGAATTTAATGGTGTTATGCCTCCACCACTTCCACCCAAGTGTGACATTACTTGTATGCACTCTAGTGGCCACATTTCTTGCTGGATTTCATTCAAATTCGCTGTGGAGGTGTATCCTGGAAAAATCTAACCACCTAGTTTTTTTGGGGGGGGGGGGTTTACAGTGACATCAGTGTAGACACTTTTACGGCAAAAAGGTGAAATTTGGAAGGTCCGATTGTGTGATTTTCTTCAAATTAGGTCCCATCCCCCTTTGTTTGATTGTACTTCAAATGCCATTTTTGAAATTAGGGTTGGTTGGTCAGATTTTACTACCAGCATTTTTTTTCAGCTTTTCAATATTAATTTCTGCGTGTTTTTGGTTGTGAATTGAAAAAAAAACAAGGAGAATATGGGTCGGCCCCATTGTATTGGGTCAGTCGGTCAAGTACAATTCCCAGAAGGAAAAACCCATTGCAACAAGACCGGTTGAACCAGTCAAATTCAACTGGTAACTCTGGAAATTGAAACATCAGTAACTGGTTTAACCCTAAAAAGTCCAAGCTATTTTTGGCTCTCCGTGGCCCAACGGGGGGGGGGGGCACATTGTGCCCCCCTCTCTGAAATCTTTATTTTTTGACCAATCACTCTCAAATTTGGCACACATGCAAAGCAACTCAAACTCTACAAAACGCAACCATCAAAATTTCTCAAGGTCACCACATGGGGGCGCTATTCACCACAATATAATGAAATACATAGAAAATATGGATTTTGTTGGATATTTCTAAGTTTCCGTCTTTAATATCCCTTGTATACACTCAGAAGTGATTAATCTGTCTATAAATATACAATATCACACATTTTATGATAGAAAATCAGTATTTTGAATAAACTTTGCGTGTTTGGGGCTCATATTTTGTGTTACAATACATATAGTGGGAATGTAAAGCATATACACAAATTATTATGCTCTGCTGGTTGCACTAAAGAGTTAAAATAACCTGAATAAATGATTTTCTTGTATCATTCTGGTACACTTTTTGATGAAATTGCACTTTGATACATCAAATCTTGTAATCTGATAATTAAAAATTGAAAATAAAGAAAAAAAAAGCAAGAAAAATGAATTTTCAATATTTTTTATTGTTTTTATTGTTTTGGCGCCATTTTACCTGTCAAAAATAAAGAAATACAAAAGAAATATATTGAATATGTTTTGAAATAGTTGAAACATATGTTTCATGTCATAGTTGAGTCAATAGATATGAAAAACAAGTGGCAGTAAAGTAAAAATAGAAGAAAACACTAAAAAATGACACACATGACCTTCAAAATGTGGTTGCCATGGCAACACGATTTCACGAGTAACCCTAAGCTATACACCAAAATGTTCGCCATAAAATTTTAGGAAAAGTCACCAAGTTTGATCAAATTTCAACAAAAATTGTGGACGTGGCGAAAAAAAAATTGGTAGATTTTTTGGGGGGCTTTTTAGGGTTAACTGGTCCAACTGGTCCAGTTTAAATTAAACTGGTTAAAAACAAAAATTGTAACTGGAATTTTTTTACTGGTCTTGTAACTGGAATTATCAACTGGTACATTTCCATCTGGTCTTCCCAATGTTTTCTTACTGGTGTTTTAAACTGGTGTTTTAAACTGGTATTTCCAACTCATGTTTGCAAGTGGTCTTACTGGTCTTCCTGGTATTTCCAATTAGTCTTACTGGTATTTCCATCTGGTGTCACTGGTCTTACTGGTCTTACTGGTTTAAATGGTCTTACTGGTCTTAATGGTCTTACTGGTATTTTCAACTGGTCTTACTGGTCTTCCTGGTCTTACTGGTATTTCCAACTGGTGTTACTGGTCTTATTGGTATTTCCAACTGGTCTTACTGATTTTAAAGGTATTGGCTAACATTTACCACAGTTAAAAAAATCTGAGCCGCATGATTCCCCATGCTACCAGTGTCTTTGATGAGGTCTAAAAATGAAGCCCTGAAAAAATTGTATTTCAAAATGATTATTTAGTGCTTTAAAAAATTGAAAATCGTAAGTTGACCAGATTCACTTGCCCATTTCCTCCCACAGACTTACTGTGTGTGCGGTTAATAAAACTCACCCCCCGAGTTTTATTGTTTATTCATGATATAACTTCCATTGGCAGTGATAACTTATCCACAAACTTTTGTTTTCGGGTGATTATTTGTCCATTTTGAACACTACTATGTAGCTCAAATATCAAAGTATTGCAATTGTTTAAATTGAAGCTCTATCACTTTAATGGTCTTACTGGTCTTATTGGTCTTACTGGTATTTCCACGTGGTCTTACTGGTCTTACTGGTATTTCCAACTGGTTTTACTGGTATTTCCAACTAGTCTTACTGGTGTAAATGGTATTTCCAAATGGTTTTACTGGTATTTACAACTGGCCTTACTGGTTGTACTGGTCTTACTGGTATTTACAACTGGTCTTACTGGTCCTAATGATCTTACTGGTATTTCCACCTGGTGTTGCTGGTATTTCCAACTGGTCTTACTGGTCTTAATGGTATTTCCAACTGGTCTTACTGGTTTTACTGGTCTTCCTGGTCTTAATGGTCTTACTGGTATTTCCAACTGGTCTTACTGGTCTTATTGGTATTTCCAACTGGTCTTACTGATTTTAATGGTCTTACTGGTCTTATTGGTCTTACTGGTATTTCCATGTAGTCTTACTGGTCTTACTGGTTTTACTGGTTTTACTGGTCTTACTGGTCTTACTGGTATTTCCAACTGGTCTTACTGGTCTTACTGGTCTTAATGGTATTATTGGTATTTCCAACTAGTCTTACTGGTCTTACTGGTCTTACTGGTCTTATTGGTATTTCCAACTGGTCTTACTGGTCTTACTGGTCTTACTGGTATTTCCAACTGGTCTTACTGGTCTTACTGGTCTTAATGGTATTATTGGTATTTCCAACTAGTCTTACTGGTCTTACTGGTCTTACTGGTCTTACTGGTCTTACTGGTTTTAATGGTGTTACTGGACCTAATGGTCTTACTGGTCTTTCTGGTATTTCCAACTGGTTTACTGGTCTTACTGGTATTTCCAACAGGTCTTATTGGTCTTACTGGTCTGAGTGGTATTTCCAACCGGTCTTACTGGTTTTAATGGCCTTAGTGCTCTTTATGGTTTTACTGGTATTTCCAACTGGTCTTACTGGTATTTCCAACTGGTCTTTCTGGTCTTATTGGTGATCCACGTAATCGCGGAACAACATAGATTTCGTCAGAATCTTTCTTTATTTATTTATTCATGTATACTTCTGGTCACTTATTGTGCTGATGATATCTCAAGAAAGATGACGGAAATAGTCTTGTATCTTAGCATAGTTATGTCCCATGTCAATACCTCGGCATGGTATTCTTGTTAATGTCATAGACCATCTGTGATGTCATCTATGACGTAATAAGCCAAAACTTAGTCTTAACCTATATTTCCAATATCTCAAGCCTTCAGTCAAATAGAACCAAATTTGGCATACGTCAAGTTAAGGTCAAGGGTCAACTTTTGGACCATACGTCTCGACTGCAGTGAACGGGCGCATCAAAGTTTTAAAATGCTCCAAATGACTTTTTGTTAACAGTACTATATGTTTCAGGTCATTTGGATCATTTTGGTGCATGCGCGTGTTTTTTGGCGTGCACCCCTTTCCTGACCAAATACTGTCGTTTTTTGGATGGTTTTGGATTCCTGACTGTATTCTCAATCATTTAGAACCCTTTCCCGACCACTTGCGCCCAAAATATCGCTTACGGGTCCAAAAATCATAAATGCGCGCCCATGCGTGCATAGCGAATGACGGGCACTCTTAAATCACTCCTCTTTAGAATTAACGGTGCCCACTATTTTTTATTGCTTATTCTGATAGCCTATGATCCGTAGATAAGATTTCAGGCATCACTTTCCATGACAAATCGTTGTGAAGTCGTCTATGACATCACAAAGAAAAATCCTATTTCATCCATATCTCGTGACTGGAGTTGTGTAATGTGACCAAACTTCGTTGACAATACCTTCAGGTCAAAGGTCATTACTGGTGCTAATCACACGGTGCCCCCTATTTTTTATTGCTTATTCTGATAGCCTATGATCCGTAGATAAGATTTCAGGCATCACTTTACATACCAAATTGTTGTGACATCATCTATGACGTCAATAATAAAAATCAGATTTCATCCATATCTTATGACTGGAATTAAGTAAGATAACCAAACGTACAGGGTAACTTCTGGTCAAACATCATTACTCGTGCTAATCATAAGTGCGCACACGTCAGAACGAACACCTACGCGCATGTCCAAGTATAAATTAAAGGCACTGTATAACAATGTTTCCAGTTTAAAAAATCTGAGCTACATGATTCCTCAAGCTACCAGTGTCTCTGATACGGTCTAAAAATGAAGCCCTGAAAAAATTGCAGTTTAAAATGATCATTAAGTGCTGTAAAAAAGTGAAAATCATTGAGTGACCATTCCAGCTTTCCCCCATAGAGTGCTGTGTGGCAGAATTTCCTATCGCCCGATAGGAAATTAATGTGCCAAGTTGTATCTGCACATATTGTACTAGTGACAGCATAACTGTCCAAACTTTTGTGTTCTAAGGTGTTTATTTGTTCATTCAAACACTGTCAGATACGACAGATAGCATCCGCATTTGACAAATATCGTGTGTTCAGGGAACGCTGCATGTAGCATCAGAAGTCGCGAATTTGGGAATAACATATGCGTCAGAAAAATGGCCGCTAGGATCAAATGCCTTATTCAAAAATCATATGAATATGTGTTCCATTTTGTTGACAAAGATGTTCTAACTAAGACATAAACTTCATATCGAGTTGCGATGATCGTTAAGAAATGTAAACATATAGCAGCGTGTTGGCATTCTCTGCCGCCAGTGCCAAGCCCTGTATTAATTTGACATTTGGACTTTTCACCCGTTTAATGTGGGGTCACCAAGGGGATCATGTGGAAATCGATATTAATCGCAACTGAAAGTAGATGTTAACTGTCTAATCTTTCATCGTCTATTTTTAGGATGAGTTTCATCATAGAACAGCACAAGATAACAACAAATTATTTTGAGATCATCTCTGTATTTGTGATACTTTCTGGCGAAGTGTCCCTTTAAGTTCAAAGCCTTAACTTTGAGATGATATCCCCAACAATTTGATTATAGCAAGTTACCTAGGCGTTGTCTTATAGGGTCTAATGTCTACATCGCTATCCGGCGCCAGAAATTTGAGATCTAGTGTGGTTGCAGCGAAGTCAGCTATCCAGGCCGTTTTTCAGAATCTGCTCCAGTATCTAACTAAGTAGGCATGGGGAAGTCATGATAGCTCAGATTTTTAAACCTGGAAACATTGCTTATAGCAGTGCCTTTAACTTCTCTGTTCAATCATTAAAGACACTATATAACACTGTGGAAGCCCATTTAAAATTGCCCGATACCTGTTGCTAA
>JZLH01S0013250.1:22026-54129 GCA_001188425.1 Eucidaris tribuloides
CCTAACGGTCTATGGACAAACTTAGATGGAATTACCTTATGCTATTAAAAATTTGCTGAAATTAATACCATGCTTTATGAAAATTGGCCACTTCAACTCCAAAATCTAATCACTTCATTGGTGCCTTTAATATAACCACATACTTCAACTAAGTTGCATAAAAGTTGACCAGCTACTCAACATAATTATATGTGCCCAAATCAGACAGATTTTTGCCAGGTGAACTCCAAAACTGAATCAGTTCATTTGGTCCGTACAACACATATTCACCCAAGTAACATCAAAATCCAATCAGTTGTTAAAGATATCGTCATAAGAACCAGTAACCGGACGGTATGGACAGACGCACAGACGACTGACAACCCAAAAACTAATGTCTCTGGCAACTTCGTTGTAGAGGCATAACAAAATCAAAATCCACAAGAAATAAGGTAGCAATTTTTGTAATTTAGAATAACTTTGCATAAATTAGGCATCACCAGATTTATTACACTGGCATTCTGTGGCAATTCCAGAATACTAGCATTCCTGATCAGCATGCCTACCCTATCCGGGACACGGTAGCATTCTCGTTGCGCCCGCGGGAATGGTCGGTGTATAAAAATATCGGCATTCCGCATGCGTCGGGAATGGCCAATTAAACCTCTATTCTATCACTGGGAGAGGATTAAATGGGGCATTTTGGTTTAGAGGACAATGACATTGGCGCTATTTGCTAAGGAACTAATTGGCTTTTCAAGCTGGCATTCCGGGAATGATCCTGAATGGGGGCATGTCGAACGCGGCTAGAATGGATAGGCTTTTAAGCCCGTGTTCTGGAATGGTGATGAATAGAGGCATTCCCACTGGGGCCAGAATGGGGGCTTAAAAGATAGAAGGCATTCTGAACCCTTGTAGAATGCCAGTGTAATAAATCTGTGATGCCTTAGCCATAATTCAGTTTTCAAATTCTATGTTTAAAACTTTGAGACCCGACTAGCTTTATCTGAGCAATAAGAATCAGGAGCTGCCAAAAATAAACACGGGCGGTGGCATTTTTTTGTAATTTTTTTTTTATTGATTTTGAAGGCCCCTACAGCCCCTATCAGATAAAAACATCAGATCTAAATTTGCCTATAAATATAAATGACATTTTGTGTATCCAAATAAATTTGCATAAGTTACCATATGAAATAGATTACTTAGTGTTAGTACAGGACTATAAAGGAAGGTTCAATAGTCTTGACTGGTTCTGTTTACAATTTAAAGAGAACTCCAGTTTGAGATGTTTTGTGATTAAGTGAAGACTACAAAATATCAAGCATGAAGATCATGCATGAAGCATGAAGATCAAGCATGAAGGCCTGTACAAGGCATTAGCCTATTTTGACATAATGGTCAATTCAAGGTCACAAACTGACTTTGAGAATTTGATAAACTTGATTAGTGTGTATAATCTGAATGCTAGGTATTACTTTATTTTCCAGCTGAGGTGGAGTGTGACTGGGAGATAGTGGTACATGTCCATCCTTCGGTATGTCTGTTGCATGTATTGTATGTCTGTCTTACATCTATCATATATGCAATTTTTGCCTATTTATCCGTTCCTACCAAACTTGGATGTGTAGATACAGACGTCACAGGTAAGACGAGGTCAAAGGTTAATATAGTCAAACTTCAACCCATCAAGGTGAAATACTTGGTTATCACACTTGTCTTTTTTATAAGGCTCACATGTCGTAATTAGTATCTCATAGTTAATTTGTCTCATTCAAGACAGTTACAATATTACATTATACACACAACAACAACAAAGTAACTACCCCATTATCAAACAACCATAACTTTTTAACAAAATGGGTTTCAGCAAAATAATTTGGCAGGAGTGTTCCTACACTTATTGACTAACATTTGTGGGATCCGTCCAAGCCATGCATGAGTGAGCATGCAAATAAGGCATAAATGTCCCTTTTAAAAGTCACAGGATCATCTCTTATGCCAAAATAATGTAAATAATGGCACTTTTTGCTTTGTTCATAAAGTGTCACACTTAACCATGACATGGTTACAACCTCTTATGTTCGTACAATATGCAAAGATACTTTTGCTGAAATACTGGATTTCAATTTTTTCAATAAGCTTAAAGGCACTGGAATAACAGCTGTTTCCAGTTTAAAAAAATCGGAGCTGCATGATTCCCTATGCTACCAGTGTCTCTGACATGGTCTAAAAATGAAGCCTGAAAATTGCAGTTTAAAACGATCAGTAAGTGCTTTAAAAAAGTAAAAATCATTGAGAGACCATTCCAGCTTTTCCCCATAGACTGCTGTGTTGCAGAATTCCTATCGCCCGATAGGAAATTAAATGTGCCAATTTGAATCTGCACATATTGTACTAGTGGACAGCATAACTGTCCAAACTTTTGTGTTCTAAGGTGTGTATTTGTCCATCCCGAACATTACCAGATATGTCAGAAAGCAAGGTTTGACAATTCTTAAATAAGCTTCCCACACTTTATATAGTGTCTTTAATGGCTTTTACAATTTGCAAATTGAGAAATATGGCAATTTTAAATTGGCTCATTGAAGCAAAATATATGCGAAAAGTGCCAGGGGAGGGGTTAGGGGTCAAAAGATAAATGATTAACAAAATTCCCCAAATGACCCCTGTTAACTTTTGAAAAGTGAAATTTTTGCTTTAATGCATGCCCTCACTCATGCATTGGTTGATGGATCAATCACATTTTCATACATAAGTCAGTCAATGAGTGTAGAAATATTCCTCCAAATAATTTGCCAAAACTTATTACATTAAAAATTTCAATTCAAAAGAGGACTTCGTTGCATATCGATCAATTTTACTCATCCACACTATGCTCAATTACACAAACACTTTCATAGCACTCTGCCATGCCACCACGCACTGAACACAATAATCAAACATACTAACTTGACGACACTTATTATAATTCCCTCCTAAACTCTCTTATATAAAAGTGACATCCATTCCAGAGTCATCTGTCCATGTAGCTTATCACTTAGTGTATGTGTGATACCTATGTGCCCGCGGTTATAGACCCCATTGTCAGCCCAAATTTCAGTTCTAGAGCATCTCAATTTCAGAAGGCCACAGAAAATTTTTGATTTTTTTTCCAGTTCCAGAGCCCCCCAAATTTTGCCTTTTGCTCTGAGCATTGCCTTTTTAGCACAGCGTGCCAACTTCGCCGCGGTCAGTTCCGCGAGCATAGCATTTTGAGGTTTTCTGAAGCCTTAGCTCCAGTTCCGGAGACCCCCAATTTTCGCTCTAGCAGTTCAGAGCCCGATTTTCGAGCTCGGGATGCAGCACATTGTACGTCCAGTGCGACATCCAAGTTATATTACATTATAAATTCTACAAGATGAAAGACAATGTGATACACTGTATTTGAGAGAACAGTCATTTATTGATGCCAAACGTTGTACATGTATTTATAAACCATAAAAATTCTGTTTTACATTTACAGACTGAATAAGATTATTGGAGCTTGATTATTTGAGCGCTCAATATGCAATTCCAAAGCGACATTCCCTGTTTTGAATTGCTCTGGCTTTAGTGATCCACTTACGTTATTGAACAGAAACACCTTGAGTAGCTATTTTTGCATTTAATGAGCTTAGAGCTATTACACTCCAAAATCAAAATCATGCTGTATTTTTATATTATGTATCCCCCTGACAAATCTGAAAATTTTGTCAAAACTTACTGAAGTTATCAGACTGGAAACCATTAAATAGCTAGTTTGGCATATAATGAACCATGACCCATTTGCATTTGAGCTACACACTCCAAAATCAAACTTGGGACGTATTTTGATATCAAGCACCTTCATACCAGATTTCATGAAATCACAAGAAAATTTCCACGTGAACTGAAGTAAGTTTGTCATTTAATTTAAAGTTATCGAACAGAACACGTAAATAGGTTTACGGCATTACAGGACAAATGTCATGCGATACACATGACAGTGTGACACAATTTAACTGGAAGAAAAGTTAATGAATGTGTATTTTAATAAAAGGCTCAGGAATAAGATTGGCATAAAAATAAATTGACACTGACTTTGTATAGAAAATGAATAAGAAATGAAAATTTTATTTTAAAAATGCTTATTTTTTTTCGTAACGGCCTGACATGCATTGATGTTTATAAATTAATTAGATTCACAAGTTTTTTTATGAAAAGCACCCAAATGTTTTATATTTCCTGAACCATTGCAATAATGACTTAAAATATCCCATGGGAAAAGTTTGAGAATTTCAATAGATGAAACTCACTTTGAATTATAAAGGCTTATTATCTAACAATTTGGCCAAAAACTGTACCCAAATTCACCATTTCTCAAAATAACAAATATGTTTCTTCATGGAATTTTTGAAAAGTAATTCCCCAAAACTTGATAATCCCCCTTTTATGTGGTATATGAAAGAGCAAGCACTTTCATCTTAAAATTTTCATTTCAGTGTCCTGTTTCGGGTCTGTTTCAAAATTGTCGTAATCACGTCGGACGGAATTTGATAGCAAATGTGGCTGTCAATTTGGTTCCAGGGGTAGTGAGCTTAAATTCTTTGACATAGATATTAAGATCATACATGGTTTCTGAATGTTAGATTATCTTCTCATAAATCTTCTCTGAATTTCTCTTAGGCTGCAAAAATTGAGCACGTTGGATGGAATCGATAGAAATGAGGACCCGACTTTAGGTATTCAAATTAGTATTCTATCGACATTTTTATTGACAACCAATCATACATTTAATTCTGAAAATGTCTTTAAAAAAACACATGTTTGTCATGGAAACAGGAACAGCTCAAAATAGGGCCATGTCGGATGGAACACATCATGTCGGACAGAATGAAAATGTTACTATTTTGGCAACTTGCCAAAATCTTTAATTTCTTAGCTTTGGTAGGAAGGTCATGGTAGATATTCATGTTATTGATAATTTAAGAGAGTTCACCTATAGTTCTAATTTTTTTACCATGGAAACATTGAAAAAATTCCATCTGACATGTCACATTACGTCCGACATGATCAAGTGTTAATAGCAAGCTAATTGTTTGTTGTGACTTATGCTTTGTTTTACACCCCGATGTGGATTGTAAAGGCTAATTATTTGCCAAATTTAAGGTGAATTGGGCGTTCTGGCAGTTAATTTAAAGATTAAAAGACATGAGAAATGTAGGAAATTCTATGAAAAATTGCACTGAAAAGATGATAACCTTTTCAATTGCCTCACAATCGAAGTTACAGAATTTACCATTTTCCAGTTTCAAGTAGTGCAAATTTTCAAGTTGTATTGTCACTTTAAAATTTTAAGTACATGTATGAACAGAAATACTTGTCAAAAACCTGGCTTTTCCCTATGTTTCCATTTATTCTTGCTCAAATGTAATAGAAAACAATGGAAATAGGTCTGCACCGTTCATTTCATGTTTTTTATACCCCCACCAAACTAAGTTTGAATGGAGTTGTTGGGCGGGTGGTTGGTTGGGCAGACCATTGCAAATCTTGCAGATCAAACTACTGCAGTACTTCGTTAGTTTTTGACCAAGAGATTTAGAAGCACACACATTGGCCTTGGAGTAAAAATGTGCAATACATATTTTGACTGTGTTGGAAACTGTGTTGCCATGATAACAGCATATTATGGCAATAAATCATGGAAAAATGTTGTGGATCAAACTACTCAGTGTTTGACCAATGATTGAATGAAATTTAGCAAAAACATTGATATTGGGATGTGCAAGACACATTTTTTAATATGTCAGAACCTGCATTACCGTGGTAATGGCATTGTATTGGGATAATTTCGAAATTTGAACACATAAGGCTGTGCTGATGGGGCGGGGGTATTACATCCCTTCTGCGATATTTCTAGTTCTTTTCAGGGGAGGGGTGGGTAGGGGGAACAAAGTGTGTCAATAATGACAACACTTTTCAATGGTAAATTGTTTTTAGATTGTAGAGCTAGTAGCTATATGTACATGTATCTGATATGGTGTGGTATAAGAGTAATTTTTCTGACACAGTAATAGTTTGTATAATGTGAACTATCTGTCCATTGTTAAACAACAGAAAAGAATTTTAAAGAGACCAGGTCAAAAGTGTACATGTGTACAATATTTTTCTTTCATTTAGGATCTTTAATCACTAATCATAAAAAAAAACCTTTGTGAAAGGTGTCCAAACTCAAATTAAATAATACAACATACTGGGCATTCTGTCCCTTCAAACATTAATCAAAACTGGTCACAATTAAATTAAGAAAAAAAACTACCAAATCATGCTATTTTCACACATATTTACTATTTAATCAACAACAATTAATACTGTCTTGATTTATAGCTGATGATTAAAGCTTACAAGGTCAAAAACTCGCCCCAGTGCAGTTGGGTGATTGCCAAATAACCATTGCTCTGGTTGACTTAAGTCAACTAAATTTAAAATACTGATATTTGATATGCCTGTCCAAAATATTGTTCCTGGGAACAGATGGAAGTGGGTTAACACTGCCCATATGATTTGACAGGGTATAATGCTTGTGGAAAGGTGATATCACATCTCCACTCTGGGGACTCACTTGGTAAAATGAAAGGACTGCTTAGTGCTTGATCATTTGTCAGTTGTCTTTTCATCTAACTTGAACATCCTCATTTAAGACAATACCCATTTCTATCTGTTCTTCTTCTATATTCTTGATCACCAAATGTGCACATTCTGCATGTCTTTTACTCAGATCCTATTACTACATGACCACTCATCAGCACATGTAAAATGTGCTGAATCTCACAAGATTCCGTCCGACATGCCGCTTTTCATGTCGGATGGAAAATAAGTCGCACTTATTCTTCTCTTACTTGATGACGATAAATTTTCCAAATAATTATTTCTATTAGTACTTCATCTAAATAATTGATACTTGGCATTGAAAAATAAACAAAATTGCTGAGATATTTTTACAGAAAAGATTTCTTGGAAAATTTGAGAATGTCAGACGGAAAAAAAAATCGAGTTAAAATTTGTGGATTTTCAGGAAATTTATATTTCATATTAACCCGTTGACTACGAGATTCCGCAAATCCCCATAGACTTTGTACAGGGGTCATCCGGTTCCCGTAAGCAACGGGTTAATATGTGGTTCCAATTTATTAATCATGTGGTTTATAGAGATATTCTTTAATACATATGAGCAGATATATTTGCAAGAAATAAATTAAGTGCTCACAGTCACATGACATTGTATCTTTATGGAAAAAATTCCGTCTGACATGCCTGCAAATTGGCATAACATAACAAAAATGAAAAAAAAAGGTCAGAAATCATTACATATTTGCAGGGAAATTGATGTTTTATGAAAGAGCAGATTTGAACCATCCCTAATATGAACATCATTTACAATGAATAAAGTTTTAAAATTTAGCAAGTTGGTTACCAATTTTGAAACAGGCCCTTTCGCGTGGAATTGCGCTCATGTCTTTTCTCCAATGTTCAATCTCATGTGTCTATGACAATCATAGTGATTAGAAAAAGCTTATTCAGAACACTCAAATGGTATTTCTCCAGTGTGCATTCTCAAAGATTACTCTGCTGCACGAATGTTTTATTACACTCTTGATATTTATACGGCTTTTCTCCAGTGTGTATTCTCATATGTATCATTAAACACTCTTTCCTGGTAAACGTTCGTCCACACTGTTGATATTTATGAGGCTTTTCTCCAGTGTGTATTCCCATGTGCCTTTGAAGACTACTCTGATAGCTGAATGTTTTATCACACTCTTGAAATTCATATTTCTTTTCTCTGGTGTATGATCTCCTATGTACATCAAAATAATGTTGATGAGCGACTAATTTTCCACAATCTGGTCATTTAAATGGCTTTACTCCAGTGTGTATTCTCATGTGAACGTGAAGACTACTCTGCTGAGTGAATGTTTTACCACACTCTTGACTATTTACATGGTCTTTTCTCCAGTGTGTGTTCTCATGTGCACACGAACATGACTCTGCTGAGTGAATGCTTTACCACACTCTTTACATTTAAATGGCCTTTCTCCAGCATGTGTTCTTATGTGCTGATGAAGATTACTCTGCCGAGAAAATGTTTTATCACACTCTTGACATTTATATGGCTTTTCTCTAGTGTGTGTTCGAATGTGCTGATGAAGAGTACTCTGTTTGAAGAATGTTTTACCACAATGTTGACATTGATGTGGCCTTTCTCCAGTGTGGATTCTGATGTGTGTCTGAAGACTACTTTCCAGAGTGAATTCTTTTTTACAGTCTTGACATTCATATGGTTTTTCTCCAGTGTGCCTCCTCGTGTGCATTGTAAGATAAGACTTCCGACTAAATGCCCTTCTGCAATACTGACATATATAAGGCTTTTCTCCAGTGTGTATTCTCATGTGTATGCGAAGACTACTCTTTTGAGTGAATGTTTTACCACACTCTTGACATTTACATGGCTTTTCTCCAGTGTGTGTTCTCATGTGCACACGAACATGACTCTGCTGAGTGAATGCTTTACCACACTCTTTACATTTAAATGGCCTTTCTCCAGCATGCGTTCTGATGTGCTGATGAAGATTACTCTGTCTAGAAAATGTTTTACCACACTCTTGACATTTATATGGTTTTTCTCCAGTGTGTATTCTCATATGCATAATAAGACTAGTCTGGTGTGTGAATGTTTTACCACAGTCTTGACATTTATATGGCCTTTCTCCAGTGTGTGATCTCCTGTGTCTATTAGCATCATGTTGACGGGCAAAAGTTTTCCACACTCTGGACATTTATAAGGCTTTTCACCAGTGTGCATTATCATATGCTTACGAAGAGAACTTCGGAGGTGGAATACTTTATCACACTCTTGACAATTATATGGCTTTTCTCCAGTGTGTGTTCTATTGTTTGACATCACGACAGCACTTGGACTGGTGGGCACATTCTTCCAGTAAGATGGTGTAACATCAGGGTAAATTGAAGCACTCCCTACGTAATACCCTGAATAAAAACAAACAAGCAAAATAAATACAGGCAAACCCCATTATGACAAGGTAGTTGGGCCCACGTTTTTCTCACAATAGCCTGTTGCTCGCTGCAAAGTACATGATAAAACATACAAAATAATACGCATGTGGGACTACATAGCAAAAATATTTCCACCACTACTGCAGTAACGTTGTGGTTTTGCAAACATATCAAACTGAGTTGACTGACAAAATAAGTCAGTAAACTATCTACTAGCAGACCTGAAAATGTATGTGAACAATGCATCAACTTTTCTGCTTCTGATGAAGCAACGGGTGGGAAGGAGACGTGACAGACGTCACCTAGTTAAATTCTGGCACAGACTTGCTGTGGTAAGAAGATTGTACAAACACAGTAGTGTGGAAAGCTTGACATTGTCTTACAAAAGAAGTCTGTTTGACAGCGTGAAACATTCCTCACTAGGCACATTAGCTGAAGTGGGTATTAGCTTTAAAGGGAGAAGGAGCCAGCAACTATTACAGGCATAAGTTAAGAAAAAATTTGAGTTCTTGCCAACCAATCAGATCGCACATGCACTGGTCTGGAGCTGACCATGCATGACAGGTGCATGCCACCCGACGTGTGTTAGTCACGCCGTGGTAGTGTATACAGCTGGGATTTTTTATCTAAACCTCATTCGATTATCATGGAAATAAACATCATCGATAACATGATTTATCGCCTGAGTTGAAAAACAAATTTGTGATGAATCTATTATAGGCTTAAATTGCTGGTGAGCCATGTAGGACTGTTATCAAAGTGTAGTCAAAACAATGTTGCTTTCTGTAGACCCTCTTGTAACTAGATCAGAAGATTCATGGTGCCGATTGTTAATAAATTTTTGGTGGTCAGTATGTTGATAGAGACCTAAATATGAAATGCACCACTGCTCATAATACCAAGGAGCTTCATGATAATACCACAAGTTTGATAGCTGAATAGCATGGAGGTCTCTCATATCCCCACCCCCTTTATACCTGTATGATTACAGGCAGGAGCACTCGTGTGCAGAGTATACATAGCTTTGGGAATTTCTTGGTCCTTCCCACTGCAGTGCATGCATTTACCCCATTAGGTTTTCATAATCGATGGTATTTTGTGGGCATATCGTGCCTCTGGCAATATTTTGTAATAATCATGAGATCATTATCGTGTATTCGATATTTTTTCAACATCGTGTAATTTCGATATCATAATATCGCCCACCACAAGTAGTGTATGCACTGGTTGAATCGATAAGCTCGTCCCCCTATAGCTCTTTCTGCAAGTTTCATCCCGGGATAAAACTTGCAAAGACGTAAAACAAACACAAATTAACTAATTTATAGGGCCTTGCTGAGGGTGAGTATCACACAGTACCCCTTATTTAGGCCTTCTTTATCACCATGCATCATAATTCTCACAATACTCACAATGTCATTTTTTTCTTAACTTATGCCCGTTAGTTGCTGACTCCTTCTCCCTTTTACAGGGTCAATGTCCTTTGTTTTTATTTTAGGGCTGCATGTTCATCTTGCTGTAGCCGGAATTTCATCATAACCATTCTCGTTATATGAGAAGCATAATACAGGGAAGGGTATACAGGAATATTTGGGACCCATAAAATGTTCTTGTATTAAGTGGGTCCTTACAATACTCATGATTGTTACAAGGGGGTTTGCCTGTACTTGAACCATATTTTAAGCAGGTGATCAGCCTTCTGATTCAGTTGTCAAGTCTCCACAGATTATGAAAACTCATTTATGATTTGTCTGTTTAATGGCCTGAAATATGTAGGATTCCAAGATGGGATCACCTGATGGTGTATATAAGAATTGCTAAAAATATTATAACAATTCTTGCCAAAAATTGACTGCCATAAGAATTTTGAAATGCTGATTCTGGCCCTAAGTAACTATCAAAAATGATGTAAGGGCATCAAGAGTATTGTTAAGATTGTGATGTTTAATGATGTAAATAATTCCTGTATTTTCAATTAATACCCATAGGTCCACACCAAAGAAATTATGTACATTATAGACGAATAAATAAGTAGATCAATTCCGCTGCTGTGCAGCTGATGGGTATGCCTCCGCCATCCTTCCCAATTCTGTGCCTAATAATTGATGCCCACAACCGAACAGTTCATTACATTTATTGTTATTTATCTCAAAGACATGCCTGACATAACTTGTGACCGTTCACGTGAAGTTTACAAATCCCAGGTTAAATGACTGAAGATAAGTCATTCTTTTTACCTTTGCCATTGTTTTTCAAGCCACACTTTTTCTAATGAAGAGTAGGCACTGACTTAAGAGATGTGTTTTTGGTAGAACAACCAATACTTCCACCATTATATTGTTCAATTAAGATGGTAAACGGTTTCTCCTTCAGGAAATAAGAAATGGAAAACAGTGTCGCTGTTAATATACATGTACTTTAAGGTAAATGTGCATGCAAAATATAGCACTCATTCACTGTCCCACTGCTGCACTTAGCGCATAATATGCGATGATACGCTAGCGCATTCTGTGGTCACTGACTGCACTCATGCAACGGGCGATAGCAACAGACAAAAAGCGATTGCAAAAACCTCACTTGAGCCTTCGGTTCAATTGACCTAAAATGCTGTACTGATCCTTGTGGCTAATGTAGGTTCATATTATCCATGTTGAAGAATCTGTCAATTCTATGTCCTGCCATGTTCTAAACATTACACTCTACGTTTTAAATGAAATAAACAACAACAAACCTGTAAAGAGCACAAACTTTTAACATTCACACTTCTTCTCTCTTTTGGCCATTCCCACAAATTACAGGTCGCCACAGCGAATGCAATCTCTCCACCACAGTCCATTCTGTGATTACTCCTCTGTTACACTAATTACCCTCCTATCCTCTCTCAACACGTCTATGAACCTCATATTTGATCTACCTCTCTCCATTTTTCCTGGTGGCACCATTTCCACCTCTTTCTCCCTATGTATTATTTCACATCCCTCCTTTTTACATGTCCAAACCACCACGGTCTTCCTCTCTTAACTATCACCAAACCTTCATATATTTGCCAACCCTCTCACAAACTCATTCCTAATCTAGTCCCTTCTTGTCAACCCCCCCCCCCCTAAAAAAAAAAAAAAAAAAATTGCAACATCTTCTCTCTGAAACATGAAACTCTTCTTAAAGACACTATATAACATTCTGGAATACCCGTTTAAAATTTGTCAAACTTTGCTATCTGACAGTGTCTAAATGGACAAATAAACACCTTGGAATTCAAAAGTTCAGTTATACTGTCGCTTGTAAAATATGTACAGATAAAAATTGGCACATGGATTATTCTCGGCTGATGAAAATTCTGCAATACAGCAGTCTATGGGGGAAAACCTGGAGTGGTCTCTCAATAATTTTTACTTTTTTTTAAAGCACTTAATGATCATTTTGAATTGCAATTTTTGCAGGGATTCATTTTTAGACCTTATCAGACACACTAGTAGGGTGGGGAATCATGTAGCTCACATTTTGTAAAATGGAACTAGAGCAGTTCGACTGCGTGCAGTCGATGGGTATGCCTCCGCACTCCACACTCCCGTCCAATTGACGTAATTTGAAAAGCTTCAAGTTACCATGGTAGCAAGACCAATGAGATGAATAAGCCCACGTGACCTTTGACCAAGTTACAGTAAAATCCAATAAGTAGTTCTTAAATCATCGCGACAATGAGCTCAATTCGGAAATGAGGCCTTGTGACCTTTGACCTCTTACCTCTAACCTCTCAACTCCAAAATCAAATCAGTAAATTGGTGCCTTATATTAGATACTTTTCCCAAATGACATCAAAATTGGACCACTCATACTCAAGTTATCACCGTAATGAGCCCAAATCAGACATATTTAAGGCCCGGTGACCTTTGACCTTTCAGCTCCAAAATCTAGTCAGTTCATTGGTGCCTCATAATGCATACTTCACCCAAGTTACATGAAAATCCGACTAGCCGTTCTCAAGTTATCACAGTAACGAGCCCAAATCAGACATATTTTAGGCCTGGTGACCTTTGACCTTTGACCTTTCAGCTCCAAAATCTAAGCAGTTCATTGGTGCCTCATAGTACATACTTGGTCCTAGTTACGTCAAAATCTGATTGGAGGTTCTTAAGTTATTGTGGTAACGAGAACCGGTAACGGACAAACGGACGCCTTTTTACTTTCAAGTCTCGCGTGTTATTTAAGACCATTTTCGAAAACATCGGATGTACTGTTACGACGCTGCGCGATTTTTCGTACATGCATGCAACTCAAAAATTGCTCAAAAACGTGATTTTGTGTACAAAATCAATGCAAATTGTGTTTTCAGCAAAAAAAAAAATGTATGATTATTTTTACTTTTACTAGCTGAAATAGTTTAGGTTTATGCTGTTTATGATCACAAAAGTGTCCCCGACAAAGTTCATGGAAAAAATAATAAAAAACAAAAGGTTGAAAAAACAAAGAAATACATAAGAAATTCACAAAACCATTAAATTATATAGGAAATTAATTCTGATTTGGCAAATTTTTTTGTAGATAATTTTTAGAAATGTCAAAATGAATATTTTCACCAAAAATTAGCATTCTACCAGCTATTGTAAGTGAGATATAGGTGAAAACATAATTTCATACACTTATTTGCATAATTAATTACTTAAAAAATATAAAAAATCTATTTTTTGAAAATTTTACTATACAGTCTTGTAGTTTACATCCGGCTCTACGCGCGTGCAAATTTTCGCGGCGATCTGCGGCCCGAGATCTCGGGGGTGGGGGGGGGGTCGGGGGGGGGGTGGGGGGGGTGGCCGGCGGGGGCCCATTATCCCCCCCCCCCAATAAGAGACCAGAAATAGCCCGCGTATTTTTAGGGTTAACTTCCAGCTGCACCTCGCTGACAGACAATAATGAGTGTGTGACAAAAAAGAAAACAGACTGTGACAGCCATTGCCCATAACCACTGTCAGTCAACCCACCGCCCATAGTCACTGTGTTGCCCAACATCATCATCAACAAGCTACATAATCTTGTTCAGATATCTCATGCTGAGCCCCTTTCTCAGGCCGTTGAAAGGCACGCCCATGCTTCGCCCTGTCGTGATACGAGAAGTGACACAGACGTGGAGTGGGGAATCAATCTGAAGTTCCTTGGTCAGTTGGGTAGAGACTGAACAGGTGTCTCAAGCTTCTCCAGGAGTCTTATGGAGAAGATCCCGCTAGCGACATCTCTTTTTCGGTTGGGTCCCTTCCCAACTGAACCAGAAACTTCAGTTTGATCCCAGCTCCATGTTTGTGCAACCATTAGTATTGTGACAGGGCGCAGTTAGGGCATGCCATGTAACAGCCCAAGGAAGGGGCACAGTGTGAGTTAGGTAACAAAGTCACAACAGAATGTTGATGAGTTGTTGAGTAACACAACGACATGGGCAGCGGGTTGATTGACATTGCATCAAGGGCGTGGCTGTCACAGTCTTGTTTCTTTTTTTGTCACACCTCGTATATACTTTGTTTTTGTCTGGGTAACTTTCATCCCCCTCCTCTCTCGAAAATTATAGGCACCGACATGCTTTCCTGGTTTCAAACATGTATCAAACAAGTTTTTCATCTGTCTGGTTCAGGTAGACAATTTTTTTTTTCTTTCATTTAACTTTCTCTTTTTTGTTGTTGTCTAGCTATGCAAAAATGATATTCCTTAAAATTCTGTGTTTTCTGTTTTCTACTTAATTCAGGAATTTCCTTTTCCATTCACTGTTAGTAACCCAGAAGACACATGGGCTTGAAATATCTTGATGACTGCATATCACAAATGGGCACACAAAACAAATTCAATGCTTCTGGCCACCTTCAAAGGTATCAGGTATTAAATGAAATTACCTGTATCTGTGTCCTGCTCCATCCTGCTATCAGTTATCTGCCATTCTGAACCTTCAACAGATATGTCTTCGTCCGTCATTGCACTTGGAGATTTCATCCTCTCTGGTTGGATATACGCAACATTGATGACACCAAGATCATACTCTGGATCTGTCAATTATATGAAAATCAAATATGTTGTTTCATGAATTTGATTAAAAACAGTGGTGCATAACAATATCTTACAGTACATAACTGGACAAGAATTACATAAATATCAGAGGGCACTGGAAAAATATTGTTCCCATAGATTTTGTAAACGTGATTCGGTCTGAGGCCAAGGCCAAGGTCTGCAAACTCCGGCTTTGACTACATCCCTGCTGTGTGTAATGCACGTATTTCAAAAGAAGGGCCAGTATGTTTGATTTTTCGCAAAAATGGTCTCAAATGACGTGCGAGTCTTGAAAGAAAAAGTCAGCGAACGGCATGGTAAAATAATTTTGTGTGACAAAATAATCGCAAAATTCATTGGGGAGAATATTAGGGTTATTATTGGGCTCGAAAAGGTCATTGACCCCTGCTTGCAACCTTTGACCTTTCGTGACCTTCAGCTCCCTGACACCTCTACCACCCAAGTTTAGTCACCATTGGGAAAATGAGGGCAAAGTCACGGGCCAACATAGAAACTTGCTCCAAAAAAAAGTAAAATTGGGGTCACAAAAGGTTATTGACGACTGGCAATCACCTTTGAAGTTTGGGTGACCTTTAGCTCCCTATGAGACATCTACCACCCAAATTGTTACAATTGGGAAAATGGGGGCAAAGGTATACGCCATAATAGAAACTTTTAAATTTGAAAGTCTGATCAATCTTCCATCCAAGTTTGATCAAAATTGGAGTATTTACCACAGAGTTATGTAAGCGTGACAGACGGACGGATGCCAACATGATCTCTTAGTCTCTCTCCTCCTCGGTGGGCTCAACAAAAATGTTGGGGGGGGGGGGGGAGACTCCCCCTAGTCAATATAGGGTTACATTGTTTGGCACTCCAAGAATGTTTCATCTTTAGCTTAATAACTCACCAGGAAAATTACAACAAAAACAAATCTCAAAAATGTAAGTGTTTCAATGTGTTTAATATGCAGGATGATGTAGGCTAATCTAAAATAGTTTTAAAAAAAAGTAATTTCCACTATTTACCAAAACTATCCACTGCTTTAGAACTAACACAAGAAGATATACAGATATTTAGCTCACACAAAGCAATATTTTTGTTTTCCATCAGCAGCACACATAAACAAATAAATTACCTGTATCTGAATCAGGTTCTACCTTGACCCGAATTGCCTCCCACTCTGAACTTTCATTTGATATGTCATCATCAACCTTCATGGCACTTGTTGATTCCATCATCTCAGGTTGGGTATGTGGAGTATGGGTGCAAGCAACACCATCACCTAGATATGAACAGGTAAATGATAAGCTAAATTCAAAGCAGATATTGTGGTTCAAATGATTAAGAAACATGTCAAGCCAATCATGCATTTTACAGTAATATCTGTGAGTTACAGAAGTGCCAGTAATAGAGGATCATATCAATGAATATCTTCACAAAATAAAACAATATGAATGTTAGAAAAGAACAATCACATTACAACAGTTCTTGGCCCACGGTACTTGGTGGCTGAAACAAAGACTAACCCACAGTAACTTTTTTTTTCTTCAAAATACAGTTATCCTTTTCAAAAATACCCTCTCTTCACTACCATTGTGTCCCCATCATTTCATGAAAACAAAATTCTCAAATTTTTCACTGAAGTTTCAAAATTCCAGGATCCTTATTTTAACTTGTTGGAGACAAATGGATTTCACTATAACACACACTTTCCATAAACTCCAGCATGAGATACTGTATCTCATCTTAGTCTCACACATGTTAACTTATTTTTAATTACCTATATCTGAGCCATGTTCTGTCTTGACTTGAAGCATCTGCCATTCTGAACCTTCATCTGATATGTCATCAACATCCTTCATGGCTCTTGTTGATTCCTTCATCTCAGATTGGGGATGTGCAGTATTGGTGACAGCAACATTGTCACCTGGATACATACGTGAACATGTTTAAAACTACTGTCACACTGTGCCGTCTAACAATTCTGTCTGCCTTCGTCTAGAATATTTACCCCAGACGGTGACAAATGGAATACAATAGAATGGAACATAACAGAATAGCACCATCTGTCAACATCTACATTTATAATCCAGTTGAAAAATGAATTAAAAATTCCAGTAAACGTTTAATAAACGTACGTGTTCATTTTTCAGACGGAATCGTTAGACGGACAGTGTGACAGTAGCTTTAGACACATGCTAACAATGACTGCAGTTTAAAGAATGTGAGCTACATAATCTTCATGCTCTGAGTGTCTTTGATAAGGTCTAAAAATGAAGCCCTGAAAAGGTTGTCCTTTAAAATGATTATTTAGAGCTTTAAAATCTGTGAAAATCTGTAAGTACACAGTTTGACCAGATACACCTGTCCATTTTCTGTTACAGACTGTGTCATAAATCTAGACTACGTTGTACTCCATCAGAGTAGTAAGTCACATGTGATGTTCATTAATGCCAACTTTGCCAGTAGCAGCATAAAATAATGTTTATTTGTCTATAAAAGCACTACAATGTAGCTCAAATATCAGAGTTCGACAATTTGTTTTAAATTTAAAGGCAAGGTTCACCCTGAAGTAAAGTTGGTTTAAATAAAAGGTGAACAATGACAGAAACATATTAACGAAAGTTTACTGAAAATCCATCAAAGAATAATAGAGTTATGGAATCTTAAAGTTTTAAATTTGTGACGTCACATGCGAGCAGCTCCCTATACGTCATGTGCTTTAAATTCCCATAAAGTGCTTTTTTTTTCAGAAATTTGAAAATAATTTTACCTACGCATTCAATATATTATCAGTGACATTCTTTTGTACAGGCTTCTATGAAAAAACAACTACATTCAATTATCATGAACCATTAAAAACTGACAATTTATTGAATTTGTATTACATGTCATATGGGGAGCTGCTCGCATATGACGTCACAAAACTCAGACCTTGAAACTTCATAACTCTGTTATTCTTTGGTGGATTTTTGCCAAACTTTCATTAATATATTTCTCTCATTGTTCTGCTTTCATTAAAACCAACTTGATGTCAGGGTGAACCTTGCCTTTAAGCTTCACAATGTTAAATTAATTGTGTCTTGTATGATAAATCATAAAGCAGATGTCAGAAGGGAATTCCACTCTTACCAGTGATACATGCATATGTATACAATATAAATATTGGCAAGGGATGGGCACATCAACAAATGTTTTAAAACACAAAAATATGATTGATAGAAATGTTCAGAGAAAGAAAGACTCGCAGTTATTTTCTTTTCTTTTCAATACTTTCTTTTTCAAGTAACAAGTCAAGCTTTTGCATATGGTGCCCCTTCTTCACTACCAGTGTTTCCAACATTTCACGAAAACAATTCCCTGATTTTTCCCTCATGTAGTAAAACAAGAGCCCCGGGGGGTACGACGCTCACCTGAAATCTCGCAAACTCTCTATGGTGCCCATAGAAAAAACATCAGTTACATATAGTTTTGGCCCTTGGAACCTAATATCAATAGGCACCAACATAGCCAAATGAACCAGTTGGAAAACTTTGCATTCCCTTGCCATATGGCTGATTTGCCAAGTTAAATTAAATTCTAACATCCGTTTTTATCAAAACAAGGCATGTCCTAGCTAGTATCTTAACATTTGACCTACTTATGTGACCTTGACCCCAATTTAACATTGAGGTCAGTATACATGTAGCATCTACCATTCAAGTTAGTCACAAATGGGCCAATACCAACCAAAGAAGAAACTTGCAGGTATATTCTATCATTTGACCTTTGACCTACATATGTGACCTTTATGTGACCCAAATAACATTGAGGTCCCTGTTACGCATTTATCACCCAAGTTTGGTTACAAATGGACTTGTGGTTAGAAAGTTTACATAGTTGGGCCCTTATGGCCCCTGCCTCTGCCCCTCCCCGGGGGGGGGGGGGGGCTGGGTGTACCATTCTAAGAACCCTACTATCCGCCTGCACCCTGAGGATCATTCCCACCAAGTTTGATTTAAATCCATTGATGTGAGTGTGAATTATTCCCATAGGGCTCTACCCCCAAACTTTTGCCCCCCCTTAGGGGCCAAACGGGGCCACCCTGGGCATTGTCATGACGAACATTAATTCAGCAAATACAGAGGTATCTACACACAAAGTGGCTTGACTATACTATTTCTGGATCTAGAGAAGATGTTTGAAAATTACCTATTTTTGGCCCTTTAGGGCCCTGCCCCTGGGCCCCTAGGGGGGCCAGGTGTACTATTTGAGAACCCTTGAATCCCCACCCCCTAAGGACCATTCCTGCCAAGTTTGGACCAAATCCAATCATGCATTTGGAAGAAGAAGCTGGAAATGTGTAAAAGTTTACGCACGACGAATGACGAACGATGAACGACGCACGATGGACGACGGACGAAAAGCGATCGCAATAGCTCACTTGAGCCTTTGGCTCAGGTGAGGTAAAAAACCCCATTATTTTAACTTATTTATAATTACCTTGATCTGGGTCAGGTTCCATCTTGACTTGAATCATCTTCCATTCTGAATCTTCACTAGATACACCTTCATCATCCTCAATTTTTATGTCAATTCCTGATTCCATCATCTCAGGTTGGGTTTATGCAGCATAATTCATGTCACCACTGCCAACTGAATCTGAAAAGGGTGATAGAATGGTTGGGCAAAAATAAAACTTTACCAAAATATTAATTAGTTCAGTAAGAACTTTATGAATTCAAGTGCCTAGATATAACATCAGGTATAAAAAAGAGGTCAGTGAATCAGTGCATTACACATGTTACAGAATTAGCCAGTTGCCAAGGTAATCTTTCCAAGACAAAACAAAAAACACATAAATCAATAACAAAAATAATATGAAATTTTCCAGCATTAACCAAGGGTATTTTATAACATCAAAGTCACTTCATATAAAGAATATCTAATGTGGGAGGTTTAAAGTTCTAAAGTTGTTGAAAGTATATCCCTCACATAAATACAATCATGGCTGTCGCAACAATGATGCAACGCTATACTGTCTTAACAGTGGGGTGTGAAGAACGACTCTCTTGGCATTTCCAAATAACATTAGACCATAAAAATAGGATTTCAATAAAGTATGGAATTTCAACATTAGTAGACTTTAATTGAATCCGCTCTGTCGATGGGTATGCCTCCGCAGTTGGCACTCTCACTCAATTTGATTGAAAAGCCTTTTGTATGCAAGCCATGCATGTCCCATATTTGATCTGAAATTTGTAGATAACCTTGGAAATGAGACCAAGTCAGGTTTCTGTAAGCCCTTGTGTCCTTTGACCTTTTAATTCCAAAATGTAATTGGTTCACAGCTCAGGGGGGCTAGTAGAGGAACTTTTATATTGCAAAGCCTATGGGTTCAAATTCTCACCAATATACTAATACATGTATTTTTACTTTGTATGTTAGCTAGTGAGGAACTAGAAGCAGAATTAAACATTCCTTTTACATTGCAAAGCCTGTGGGTTCAAATTCTCACCAATATACTAATATTTTTACTTTGTATATAAATAAAAGGTTAATTTCGTCAATAAATTTACGTCTAGACTTAAAGGGCAGTGACATGATTGGGAGAAATAAAAGATGCCTTTAGAACTACATGTACATGTACGGGTCGAAAGATACCAAATTACCAATGATACACCAGCTCAAGTGGATCTCCAGGCTGGAAGGATTGGTCTTGAGTTTGTTAACTTTAAAAGGAGAATCAGGCATGAACATACCAGCATTTTTTTTTTAGAGGCCCAAGAGAATAAAATCTCAGAAAGCTACACAACAGATTTGTCTGTGGCCAGGGTTATCACCAGAGTGATTTTAGAACTGGGTAAAAAGTGATTGCAAAGCGTAGCGAGTGAAGCGAACAGAGCTATCACTCCTCATGATCACTCAAATTACAAAGAAATCTAAGAATTTGTGCCGGGCGGCAAGGCTGAAATTTACCGTGAGTTCCGGGCAGAGACTTTGAGAGCAGGGTGGCACCGCCCGGCATGGTGACAACCCTGTCTGTGCCAAGGCATGCAGCTGGAAGTTATTTGAAAATTCAGTCAACTTTTGATTACAAAATGTTCTCAACAGAATCCTTGCATGGTTACCGATTCTAGAATACTTTTACTCCAAGTGATTTTGCTATTCTACTCGAATGTCCCCTATGCTTAAAGTCTAAGAACGGTTTGCAAAAAGTCCATAAAATAATATTGACTTGTCCGCTTGATCAAGACTTTTAGTTACATTATTCGAGGTCACTTAGCTCAGCAGCTAGCAGTTGGCTACAGAATGTTGGTTAAACAAATTTTTGGTATACCGAAACCGATGAAAAAATATCGTTAAAACCCGGTATACCGGCCTGTAGCGGGCGACTCGGGACTCCAGCAAATGCACAAACTTGATGCTGAACGACAGGTACAAAATCGATGGCAATGTGTGGGACTGAAGTCAATTATTGACTGACGGCATGCCAGTTAAAACGATGTGTAAGTAAAAATATTTTTGATATGAACGTGCCTCTATCATTGGTAACAAATCAACAACAATAAACTGTTTGACTCACCAAAATATGGATTATAACGTCTTTATAAAAGAAATTTCTCTCCACATGTAAGCCCCGCGCTCGCAAGAAAGACATGAGATCGCAAAGTTTCGCGGTCAGCTATATTTTCGCTTTCTGGACAGGCGCCCTCAACGGTAAATGACAGGAAAGGACAAATCCCTACGTGGCGAGCGAAAGTCGGCAAGACTTGAGTTGCGACATTGATGCAACATGCGATATGTCTGTACATGTGAAAGCGGGCCGCAATCGGCAAATTCTGTGTGAGTAATCAAAGAAATATCTCTTTCGGAGGCAATTTATTGTGGAAGGAATGTTATGAATTGTAAATGGATGTTGTCATTTTGTCGATATATGGAATGTAATATCTGAGAAAAACAGGATATCGGAAAAAGTCGATATAGCAATATTTTTTCAATGGCAATACCAGTAATAGTCGACAAAATAAAATATCATTACTAAGAAACGTCAATGACGTAGCGCTCATCCGCATCTCGCAACATCAATATCCGAAATTTCATGTGGTACAATTTTATACTGGTCAAAAAATTAATATTTGATGTCCGGAAGGAAACATGAATATAAAAAGTTAGAGTGAGAAAAATATTAGTTTCATGCCCCGGAAGGACATGAAAGAAAAAAAAATAATAAATAATAACTACATGAATTAATATGATTGCACCCCCAATCCCTTCCGGGGCCTCCATACTGATTTTTGTTGTTGGAAAAAACAGATTTGAAGTGGAACCAAATTAAAAGGTACTTGATATGAATTAGAACTGAAATAAATTTGTTATTTTTGGAATAAATCTGCATAAATTACCATAAATTAATTAATGGAGGCAACAGTTAAAAATTCTGGTAGAAGTTTAGTGTAGCGCAAATGCTTACTCTACAGATAAAGCAAACTAAATCAAAAATTTGGTTGAGAAATGAATGAGAAGAAGCATTTTTTGTGATTTTATTTGTGATTTTGAATGAGTTTGCATAAATTTGCATAATGATTAATTTAAATTTGCATAATTGATTAATTTCAAAATTTTGTGTAGAAGTCTTGAAGCCCCCACCTAGCCCTATCAGATCAAACAAACAGAATGAAAATCGGTCAAGAAACGTGGGAGAAGAAGCAATTTTTGTTATTTTGGGATAAATTTTGCATAAATTACCATAATTAATTAATGGAATATAATTTCAAAATTCTGTGCAGAAGTTTAATGTGCATAACTCAGCCCTACCAAATAAAGCAATCACAATCAAAATCGGTTGAGAAATGAAGGAGAAGCATTTTTTTGTGATTTCGAAAAATTTGCATAAATTTGCATAATTGATTAATTTCAAAATTTTGTGAAGTCTTGAAGCCCCCACCTAGCCCTATCAGATCAAACAAACAGAATGAAAATCAGTCAAGAAATGTGGAAGAAGCAATTTTTGTTATTTTTGGAAAAATTTGCATAAATTACCATAATTAATTAATGGAGTATAATTTCATAATTCTGTGTAGAAGTTTACTGTGCACAACTCAGCCCTACCAAATAAAGCAATCAAAATCAAAATCGGTTGAGAAATGAAGGAGAAGAAGCATTTTTTGTGATTTTGCATAAATTTGCATAAATTAATATATATATAATGAATCAAAATCGGTTGAGAAATGACGAAGAAGCAGCATTTTCAAAACTGTGGACGGACGGACGGAAGGACGGACAGACGGACAGACGACGGACGCCACGCCATGGCATAAGCTCATCGGGCCCTTCGGGCCGGATGAGCTAAAAACGATAGACTTCTACACCGGAATACCAACATTCATTACAGTTGGCTCAGCCTCAGGTCGTCATAGTGGGCACCCGATTTCCGTTTGTATGACGTTATTACGACATCGAGCAATTCATGGGCAAGGTCAGGGAAGAGCAACTTTAATAGCTCAGATACTTCAACAAAATCAGTAAATCACACCGTGAACGTAATTCCTAACAACAAAAAAAATGAACTGAAATGGAACACCTTTATTTCTTCATTTCTCAAGATAGATAAACAAATTATTAATGTAACCACTAAATTCTATTTTTAGTGGGGTTTGTATTGCTCTGCAAAGTACCAATGACAATCGTGTGGCTCTTATGCCAAACTTTAGTATGGCAACCCATAGGCCTATACAAGCAAGGGGAATATAGAGCATAAGATACTATATTGCCCCTTGCCACACTCTGAACTAAGTTTTAATTCAAAACATTAACGGTTTCCCAGAACCTGTAAGAAACATTCAGTCTGTTTCAAATTGACAATTATCAAGATACTACCATGGACCCTACTTGTCAGACATGTTGTTAGCATTAACCCTAAAAAGACTGGGGGGGCCTAAAAGGCCCCCCCCCTCGACATTTTTGCGATAAGTTTTTAACGCGAGAAGCTATGGCCGCGATATTTCATGACTTTTTTCTTTGAAGTCTTGCGCATCTTTAAGCCAAAATTTGCGAAGCCCGGGTACCCGGTTCACGAGTTATGCATAATTTTGCACCCGTGCGTCAGACCCAAAATTGCTCAAAAACGTGATTTCATGTACAAAGTCAATGCAAATTGTGTTTTCAGCTAAAATTCATAAATGAGTGATTAATTTTGCTTTCATTGATAACAATCATTTGATTTGCTGCTATTTATGACCGAAATGATGTCGCCGACAATTTCCATTGAAAAAACAATAAAAACAAAAAGTCGAAAAACAAAGAAATACATAAGAAATTCCAAAAACAATAAAATACATAAGAAAACATTTTAGATACCGAATTTTTTTTAAATGTGCCTCCAATCAGAAATCTTGCAAAGAGTCTTTAAACAAAAAAATGAAGCACTTCAAGGGTTTTACTTAATGATTTACAGCCAAATTCTAATTCATGTATAAATTAGCAGTAATTAAATTAATTAAAAATGAAATTTGACTAATTTTTGAACAATCAATATATAAACTGTAGATTATGTCATGGTGACGTGTGTGTCGATTTTTCATCGCGATCGCGCGATGCAACAGCCGAGATACTGAAAGGGGGGGCTCTTAGGCGCCCGCCACCCCCCCCCCCCCCCCCCAGTCTTTCCAGCCATCCAAAAATAACCCTCGTCCTGAAAGGGTTAAAAATCTACAAAAAAGAAAAAAAAGGAAGAAAATTAACAAGAGTCAGAAAAACTTTACGGAGAGCTTCATCGGAAATTTTTATGTGAGCGTCAACACCTCACATAGATTTGTCCAAGTCGTCCGTGGACAGTGATTGCCTTATCAACTGACTCGGTATCCAGTGGACAGTACGGGCGCACATCCAATATCGGAGTTTTTCTCCAATTTCGGAGAGACTCCCCGATATTGAAGACTTTTTCTGCTCTCCAATTTCGGAGATAGTCTCCAATATTGGAGACGTTTTTTTATTTACCTTGGCGAAGCAGGGATCATGTTATCACAACTTAGGAATGTGATATTCAGAATCCTTTTAAGGATTTTACCCCACATGACCGTCTACTTTGAAAAGTCACCGTCTTCTTACCAAGTTATAATCGATTGTTTACATTTTGCAGCAGTTGTCGATAGCAAAGTTGCTGATGGTATCGATTACCAGCATAGTTTATGAATGTTGTCATTATCAATATTATAATTCTTATAAATTATTAATTAATTTGTATTAGACCCTATGTAAATCCAGATCTAATTGTTTACACCACCATGACCTCAGTGGGATTGGTCTTGGGGGAAAAAAAAGATCTCCGATATCGGAGAATTTCTTTGTGCCAAGTTTTGATGACCCCATGGTGCTGGTACCGAAACATACATTATCCACGACTCGTAATTCCGCAGTCAAATCGGCCCCAATTCGGTCTGAAAAGGGGTTTGATATGTCGTATCATATCAGCTGACGGAATAAACCACACACCCTAAAACATGAAATTATAGTGAAGATTTCACACAACATGCATAGAATCTGTCAATAGTAATCAAACCCCTTTTCGGACCGATGGGGCCAATTTGACCGTGGATATGTTTCGGTACTAGCACCAACCCCATTAAAAGTCTTCGATATCGGGGATAATCTCCGACATTGGAAATAATCTTCGATATTGGACGTGCGCCCGTACTGGTGGAATAACGCCATCTACGTTCGTTTTCATTTGAGCGCCCGTTTACCAAACCTACGAAACATCGCACAATGTTGCGCTTACTCCACCAGTCTGTGGCGCAATAATAATGTAATCCGGACAACCCCGCTCACTGTCAGTGTCAACCTGACCTATGCCAACTCGGCTTGCCAGTACGGACTGTTCGACATGTTCGGACAGCTTGGCCTACAAGTGTTTGTTTGGTACGTCGAGCCGTCCGACATGTCGGCCAAGCACGGCCGGGTTCTCCGTGGATCGGGCTGTCAGTAGGCCGGGTTGTCTGAAACCATAAAAGTAATGCAACCACAACCAAAAATTTGCTGCACGCTGGCTGAAGTGCTTTTTATCTACCGCCAGATTTGTGACTGCTCGTTACGGCGAGGATGTTTGCCATTGTTATTGGGCCAATTGACTGTGCGAAATAGGTGCACGTGCGCGCGCTCAGTTACTACTTACTGAACTCCACTAAGTACCCGTTACCCCACACAGTATACAAACTGGCATATTTATTATTAAAAATCAAGTTATAATTGACATTATTGCAGAAGATACCCATTGAATTATTTTTATCTTGCTTGCAGGTTAATTACATACCAGTGTTAATGTGTGATGATGTGTAAACTTTATTGGGTTAAGATGTTAATAACCTCACTTTAGTTTCATTTATTTCCTGACTTATATTTTTTTATTGCAGCCTGCCATTTAAATTTATAATGTTATCAAACAGACAAACTAGATTTTTTTTTTGCCATGTTCAGAATTATATTTTATGCAATTTACCTACTCATTGCCACCACCTGTATCTGACTTGTTACCATTTTCACATAGGTTCTATGCAGGTTGTTGTTGTTGTTGTTGAATGGCAATCAGTCAGACTTGACTATTGTTGCCAGGTCGTGACATTATTCGTACTCATTTTTTATTTTATTTTATTTATTTTTTTTAATTACGTTTTCCCGTTTGATCCAATTCCTTTACTTCTTTTCTCTCTCTTTTCAATTTTTTCCCCCCAAAAGGAAACCTCCCTCAGACTGAGACGTTGCGCATTGCCCCTTGCCCTTGTCTTTGACAACGTCAAGACACGGGCGGAGAGGGCGCCAACGAATCTGAATACGGAGGGGCCGTGAAAGACTATTCAATTCTTCTTTTTTCTTCTTCTTTTCTTTTGTTTTCTTTTCCTTTTTTCCCTTCCTTCTTTTTCTCTCTCCCTTTCCTTTTTCTTTTTTTTTTGGTTAGAGATTATATTGTTAGGCTGGCAATTGTGGGTTTTTGAGGGGGGCATGTGCGATTAGTTGGCCCATATACATTATATAATTGGATTAAGTTGCTTTTTCACCCAATCGCATAGTTCTGTGGACATAACGAATGACAGCACTTTGGATGTTGATATCCGAAATTGTTAAGATTGACATTATTTGGTCTGCATTTCTTAGGTCCGTCTCTGCCATGAGCATAGCTCTTTCAGTGGTATAGCGTGGACATTCTATTAAGAAATGGTAAACAGTTTCTAGTTTACGGCAATCATTACAGTGCCCATTTTCGTGGATGCCTAGTCTGCCTAGAACTCCTAATCGTAAACGCCCAATTATTTTTTCATCTCCTCTGTTTAGGGAGGTAGTGTACTTTGATGGGACTGTTTTTTGTATATTTTTTAGTGAACAATTTGATGTTTGCCAACGTTGTTGCCAAATTTCAAACATATTGTTTGTTATCAAATGTTTAACTTCAGGCATATCAGGTCAGTAGCCTAGCCAGCTTTTTGCCATTGGGAGGCAAGGCACCCGTATGTACCGACAAACTCCCGACGTACCGACTTATTCATGTTGTGTAATGATAAAAGTTAAATGATTTACGATGATAGTGAATAATTAATACACAGTGGTGGATCTAGCTTTTTGGTAGTTTTTTTTTTGAACGAATGGTGATGGGAGAAAATAAAACTAGAGCAGTTCGACTGCGCGCAGTCGATGGGTATGGGACCTACCGCAAGTCCGTATACCCATCCAATTGATGTAATTTTGAAAGCTTCCAAGTTAAGCCAATGGAGCATAGACCAATTAGATGAATAAGCATAAGCCCAATGGAGAGACTTGACCAAGTTACAGTAAAATCCAATAAGCAGTTCTCAATTATCGATACAATGAGCTCAACGGACATGAGGCCTTGTGACCTTTGACGCTCTGACGCTTTCAGCTCCAAAATCGAATCAGTAAATTGGTGCCTTATATTAGATACTTCTCCCAAGTTACATCAAAATTGAAAGGTCATACTCAGTTATCAACAGTAATGAGCCCATATCAGCAGATATATTAAGGCCCAAGTGACCTTGAACTTTGACTTAGCTCCAAAATCTAATCAGTTTATTGGTGCTCATAATATAACATACATACTCTCACCGACACACGTTACATGAAAATCTAACTGGCTTTGTCTCCGAAGTTATTCGCGGTAACGAGGCCCAAATCAGGACCTATTTTAGGCCCAGTGACTTTGAAGCAGGCTCCAAAATCTAAATCAGTTCATTGGTGGCTCATAATACATACTTCCACCCGAAGTTAATGAAATCGCACGAGGACCGCTCGTCAATTTCGAGTACGAGCCCAAATCAGACAATATTTTAGGCCGTGACCTCTTTGACTTTTGACCTTTGAACTCAACAATCCTAAATCAGTTCATTGGTGCCTCATAAATAACATACTTCAACCTGACAAGTTACATGACAATCCCGACACCGAACTCTCGCACGGTAACAAAGAGGCCCTAATCAGACAATAGTTTAGACCCGGTGACCTTTGGGGAACTCTTTGACCTTCAGCTCCAAATTAATCAGTTCATTGGTGCCGCATAATCAATACTTCCACCCAAGTTACATGAGCAATCCGACCAGCGCGGCTCGATATCGCGGTAAACGACAACAAATCAGCACATATTTAGGCCCCGGTGACTCTTATGACCTTTGACGCTTGAAACTCCAATAATCTAATCAGTTCATTGGGTGCCTCATAATACATACTTCACCCAAGTTAACATGACAATCCGACAGCCGCCTCACATCGCGGTAACGAGCCTAACAGATAGACATTTTTAGGCCCCGTGACCTTTGACCTTTGACCTTTCACCGCTCCATAAATCTCAATGCAGTTCATTGTGCTCTCAATACATACTTCACCCAAGTTACATGACAATCCGCACCAGCCGCCTCAAGTTATCGGGCGTAGAGAGCCAAATCAGACAGATTTCAGGTCCCGGTGACCTTTGACCTTTTGACACATTTGAACTCCAAAATCTAACAGTTGATTGTGGCCTCATAATACCATACTTACCCACGTTTACACTGAAATCCAACCAGCTGTTCTCAAGTTATCGTGGTAACGAGCCCAAATCAGACCTATTTTAGGCCGCGGTGACCTGTTGACCTTTGACCTTTCAGTCCAAAAGCGATATCAGTCTTCATTGGTGGCCTCATAATACATACTTCACCCAAGTTACATGACAATCCGACAGCGCTCTCAAAGTTATCGCGGTAACGAACCCAAATCAGACATATTTAAGGCCCGGACCTTTGACCGTTTGACCTTTCAGCTCCAAAATCTAATCAGTTCATTGGCTCCCCATAGTTCATACTGGTCCTTAGTAATCAATAATCCGATCGGGGGTTCTCAAGTTATCGCGGTAACGAGATCCGGTAACGGACGGACGGACGGACAACCCGAAAACATGATGCCTCCGGCAACTTCGTTGCGGAGGCATAAAAATGCATACGTTTGCGCGCAAAGTGCGCCGAAAATTTTAGGATTATGTACTGTATGTTCGCGCGCGAAGCGTGCTGAAAATTTTAAAATTGTGTATGTTTGCCTGCAAAGCGCGATGAAAATTTTAAAAATGCGTCTTTTTACACGCGAAGCACCCCCCGAAAACTTGAATACTGTATATGTTTGCAAAATATATACCATGTATGAAAATTTGTTTTGCACTGTTTTTTAAAACAAATTTTGTAATATGTTTTGGTTTTCCAGACATCTACTAACATAATAAGGCCATACAAATTCTTCACTTGGCAGCCCAAGGGAGGGGGGGGGGGGGGGGTAAACCCCCCGAACACCCACCCTCGTAGATCCGCTACTGATACAACTATAAGAAGTAATGCTTTTACTAATAATGGTAATGTATGCGCCAGTGAGTGAAGCGAACGAGCGCTTCAGTCAAAGAAAGTTGAAAGTTATATTTCTACAATCGTAACAAAGCCTTCTGATGTTCTGATATTATTTATATTGATCAGCACTCAGCAGTACTGTAATTTAATAGGAACACACAAGCAGGGCATGCGTTAAGGAAAAATTTTTGTATAGCAAAACTGCTAATCAAAATCTTTATTGTATAGCAATTGCTAATTTTTGTATAGTTCTATAGAACAAAATGTTTATAAAAAGCATATATTTCGATTATCAAAACGTAAGTACAAATTTTGAGTGAAATATGGACATTTAAAATGTGCCAAAATTTTAACGTTAATCTGTAACAATACCCAAACGATAGCTAGCATTTTAAGGGGGTATAGGAAGCCATTCTGGAGTGCCAATTTGATAGAAGAATAAAATAAAAATCATACAAACTATACAATGCAATGTGTACTGTATGAACACTTTTTGTGTACCACAGCGGTAGTAAAGTCAGCCATGGGGGGGGGGGGATACTTTTCACAGTACTTACCTGAATTGAACACAATAATATATTTTACTTCTAGTGATTGCTTTATTAAAAGCTAGTTTTTATTTCTTGGACTAGTCTATAAACTCAGGAAGGGGACGGGGGAACAAGAAAAGGAAGACGAATTAACAAAAAAAATAAAAAGGAAAGAAAAGAAACGAGAATTAAAAAGGAGGAAAAAAAGTAAAGAAAAGAAAAGAAAAAAAACGGAAAGAGGAGAAGAAGAAGAGGAAGAAGAAGAAGAAGAAGAAGAAGAAGAAGACGACGAAGAAGAAGAAAAGGAAAAGGGGGAAAGGAGGGGAAGGAGAGGAGGCGGGGAGCAGAAGGGAGAGAAAATAAGAAAAGATGAGAAAGAAAAAAAAGAACAAGAACTTAGAAGGAAAAATATCAGAAAAAAATGAAGCTGTAATGGATGGCTATAATAATTGATGTCCTAGCAGTGTAATTATAATACATTTTAGTTTATAGTTGCCGCGATAAGACAGCATTGTTATTTCTCAGAAATGTTTTGACCCTAGCAGTGGACTTTGAACTCAAGCCCTACCCAATCCCCGATGGAATGTCTGGGCGCCGAGCCAAGAATGGAGTGGGGGATTATCACCCCTATTGTTTAGTCTAGATACCATGCCCGTGTGATAACAGGCCGGGCCACACAACCATTTAGTCTTGGCTTGTTTAGCTATCCTAATTCTGATTATTCATGAATAATGGTTTGGCAGTCAGACTAAGTTTCAAAGCAACCTAAAAATATATTCTTGGATCACTGAAGCACAGCCACAGATCGATCAGTGCGCTCCCGGTAAACGAAGAAGGATTTAGCCTAGTGCCGCCGACTCACTACGCAATGATACTTGCCGTGTGCGAGTGTGAGTGGGGGAGTGGGCCTTGTTGCGGCGTTATTTTAAGGGTGAAATGCGATTCATTTTGAACTTTTTATGGACAAAATATTGTACTCTTAAATGGTCTGTTTCTACCAAAAAGATTTTTAGCATCTGTAATTTGTGTATGCGCAAATTCATTTCCCTGTCTAACCATATTTTGGTTGACCACTTGTATCGCAGATTTGCGATCCAAAAAATTATATGTGTCGCAGTTGGGCTCAATATTGGAGCGCTAATTGCGATGCGATACCGGCTACTGCGAGCCCTGCACACAAGTATAATCATGCAACAAATTTTGTTATTCAACATTGCTTGGGAAGACCATTTTTCGAAATCTCTGAGAATAGGAACGTGTTGGCAAATTAAAGGCAATTTGTGGCTTTTGATTTGGCTGCCGAACGAGGAACGGGCCGAAGGGCAAAATATTTCCATCCACTGCACATGGTGGAGCGTGCCCCGGTATCAACCGTTCTATTCTTTGTTCCCAAGATTTTCTCCTAAACGTACACGTTGCGAAAATGTTGAATCTTTCAACAGTTTAATGTTGTAGGCCTGTAAACATTTTGTCAGTACAACATGATGTTCGGGTCCGTTGATTTGGAACGTTGTCTGTGTAGTACACTTGACTCAAGTTGACTGTACTAATACCCCTAACGTTCCAAATGTCATCAATCATAGTAGATCTATTCAAAACAAGGCGTTTTGCCTGGTTACCGAAAAACACCCGACATGAAGAAA
>JZLH01S0013259.1:22334-37828 GCA_001188425.1 Eucidaris tribuloides
AGAGAGATAAATTCGCGAGGGGACATGACACGGCCCCCGTATGTGTGTGTGTGGTTGTGTGTGGGGGGGGGTCGTCCGTGTGTGCTCGAAATGTTTGCTTATTTTCTGTGCATATTACTAGGCCGATATAGGATATCGCAATTGGCTCTGACTCGATGAATAAAGGTAGTAGGCGCGATCTACGAAATGGAGGTGGTTGGACCCACCACCGCCCCCCCCTCAACAAATGTTATAAATTGGCGGTAAATCAGTGCCATGTTATTGCGCATAAAAATGACTCCTTGTGTTCAATAGACCTCATAAAAATCAAGTATAAGGCAATAGTATATAATATAAAGAAAAAAACTAATAATAATCATAAACAAAACAACAACAAAAATAAAACAAACAATAATGATGATGATAAATAATAATAAATTCACTAAACAATTACGGTAGCTGTACAAAAGTCCAAATTGCTTTAAAAAGTAGCATGTTAGATAACGGAAGCTTTTCGATCTGCAACTCATCCAGGTATCACGCAGATAATGAACAAATTTGCAAGAAAGAACCAACTAATTTATACTGAAACTAAGGTTGACCTCTATTGTTAAAAAAACAGCACGCAATGCCCAGGAACAATTCCTTTTGTCTCACAAAAGGGTCTCTGGACTTTATTAAACGCAGCCTCTAAGAACCTGAATGAAGTCAATAGCACGGCCCTAGTAAACAATGGAGAACTGCGTCGACTGAATAGCTTTGAGCACACAAGGTTAGCCAATAGGCTGGCCCAATGGCTGAGCACATTTAGTATTGTCAGGTCTACTGCAGTCAGATCTGACTTGCAAGCACGGACTTGGTTAGGCGTTTAATCGAATCGCATCAAACAACAATGTCCCCTTGACTTGTCCGCAAACACTTAGTTAATCAACGCGCTCCAACCAATCCGTGCTGCAAGTCAGATCTGACTCGCAAGTAGACCTGACATAACTAAATGTGACTCCAGGCCATTGGGCAGGCATCCTATTGGCATAACCCATTGTGTGCTCAAAGGCTATTCAGACCGACCAGTTTCTCGCCATTGCTTACTAGGGCCCGATAGTTAGACTCATCTCAGGTTCTAGCAGGCTGGCGTTTATAAAGCCAGAGACGCACCTTTTGTGCAGACAAAAGTAATTGTCCTGGCATTGCGTCTGTTTTAACAATAGAGGTCAAACCTTAGCTTTTACAGTATAAATATTTGGTTTCTTCTGCAATTTGTTCATATCCTGCGTGAAACGCTGATGAAGTTTGCAGATCGAAAAGCTTCGTTATCTAACATGGCACTTTTTAAAGCAATTTGGAATAATAATAATAAAATAATAATAATAATAAAAAATAATAATAATAATAAATAATAATAATAAACAATTTCATTATGATAATAACAACACAATGATAATAATAATACAATACTCTCCAAAAAACAAACGCCCCGGGAAACGTAAATATGTTAATGGTTAATTCAATTTATTTTTTTTACGCAGACCAAATTTTATGGTGAAATACCAGTAAAAATAAAGCGTTCCCAGTCAACCCAGCCGCCGAAGTGCTCAGCGGCCGGGGGGGGGGGGGGGAAGGAGGGTGTAGGTTGGGCGAGGGGCAAGGGTATCAGTAACAGAAAAATTCTTCATATCGAAATCCCAGGTCCTCAGTCCATCGATCGAAAAGTCGCTAGGAGGGGGGGGTTATAATTTTCATCTCAAAATCGTGGCCGTCTATCACACCTTCCACGGCTAAACGAAGGGGGGGGGAGTGATTTCGTTAAAAAAGGTTTTCCGTAAAACGGGGGGGGGCGGTTTTTAGGTGGTTAACCCCATCGACAAGTCCGCGCCACCCCCATGTAGGCCTAATGCACGTGAAATTGTATAAATGTCGCATATAACCCAAAGGTGTGTCTAAAAAAAAATTTGGCAAGTGAAAACGCCCATCCTTTGCCAATTGAAAATACCTTTGTGAATCATGATGCTTACATCATACCGTCAAATGCATAGTCTTAACTTTCAAAAAACGCGTTAGTTATTGTTAATTAGCTTGTCTTAATCTGAGTATATGTTAATTTGAATAAGAAAGGTAAAATCGCAATTGTGCCACTTTTACTACAAGTCCCGAGTAAAAAGTGAACACAATGTGATTCCAACCCTTTTGTTGTTTAGAACATAATTATCTCGAGATGAAAGCAGCAAATTAAACAGAACAAATGGGCAATTGAAAGCTGAAGAACTTTGCCCTTGACGTTGAGAAGCATATGTCGCCAAAGAGTATTTCTAAATTGGCCAAAGAGGGCCGCTTTTTACTTGCAGAATTTTTTTAGACATAACTGTAGGCAAACGTCTCAAAAAATGTTAAAGTGAAAAGGCGCCCCTTTGACAGTTAGAAAATACTAGCCTGTGACACATGTTAAGTGAGGTCAAGGGGCAAAGTCTTAGCTTTCAAATGGTGTTGTTCTGCCAATTCCTTGCTTTAATCTCGAGATAATTAATATTGTAAAGAACAAAAGGTGGAATCAACCAATTGTGTCACTGTACAAAGAGACTGTAGTAACAAGTGGAACGGCTGTGATTTTAAACCCTTCGCTATTCAAATTAACATATCTCAAGATTAAAACAAGCAAATTGAACAACAACCTAAGGTATTTGAAATCTAAGACAATGATCTTGACGTTGATGCAGCATTAAAATGTCACAAAGTTTTCTAATTACCAAAAGGGCAGTTTTAACGTACACAATTTTTGAGACACATTGTATAACCCCCCATTGTGGTAGACCTTTTAAACATTTTCAAGGCCTTTGCTAGAGACACTTGTCCAAACAAGAAAAAAAAAATAAAATCATCCAGTTATGCGTCATTTGAAAAATACGAACTGAAAAAAAAAACTGCCACGTGAATTATTTCCGGACCATGAATTTCTGCAATTAGCAGTCTATGGGGCAAAACGAAATGGTCTCTCAGTGATTTTACGCTCTTTTTTTTAAAAACAATTGAATAATCATTTTCACGTAAAGTTGCCGGTGGGGGGGGGTTATCGTAGCGCGGGAAAATTCCCTGGGGGAAGTCGGGAGGGAGGGAGGGGGGGGAAAATTGCCCGGGGGTAGTTGTCCTAGGGGAATTGTCCTGGGGGTAGTTGGCCTGGTGGTAGTTGTCCTAGGTGAATTGTCCTGGGGGTAGTTGTCGCGGTGGTAGTTGTCCTTGGGGGGTAGTTGTCCAGGGGGAATTGTCCGTATGGGGGAATTGTCCGCTGGGGGTAGTTGTCGCTGGGGGTAGTTGTCCTAGGGCAAATGTCGCTGTGATAGTTGTCCGGGTGGTTAGTCTGTCCTAGGGGGGAAACTGTCCTAGGGGGGAATTGTCCCTGGGGGTAGTTTTTCCTTGGGGTACGTTGTCCGGAGGCTAGTTTGTCCCAGGGGAATTGTCCTAGGGGGAATTGTCCTGGGGGTAGTTGGTCCTAGGGGAGGTCAGTTGTCCAGGGGTAGTTGTCCTAGAATCGTACTCCGCGTACATTGAAAAGGGTATCAAAATCGCCAAAATCAGGGAAAAAGAGTATACTTTTAACAGAAGGTTTACTTTAAAAGCGGTACTTTCCAAACTGGAATACTTGTTTTAAAGGTATTCCGAGATCGACCTTTAATTACTTGTTCAGGGTCCATTTTGAAATCCATACACCGCAATGTGTACAGCCTTTGTAAATGAACACTGCCGCCGCCCCCCTTACCCGGATGTATGTATACAATGTCATGTATGTATGTACGCTAAGCAGACATATGACAGACAAAACAACAGACCCAGACAGACCCAATACAGACACACACACCGACACACCAAACACACACACACACATACCACAGATACACCCAACAGTAACCCACAAACAATTTGATGTGACAGACAAGACAGACACACAGACACATCATACAAGACAGCACATACAGGCAAACATACACGAACACTTACAGACGCAAAAGAAAGCATGCATACACTCACAAACACCAGACAAAAGACGGACATCACGGACACACAGACACACAGATCAACACACATACACATACAGACATAACACACAGACGCTAACAGACACAACAGACAAACACAGACATAAACAAACACATACAGACACACACAACACAGCGCCTAAAACACACACACACATACCACATACACCTCATACCTTATAACTTAATGGCTTGATCAATGGTGGCGACAATTTGTGCCCGTCAGGGTTCACAAATCGTCACAAATTTGTCGCCCGGCGAACAATTGTGTCCGCAACACACGAACGGCCTGGGACAACCTTCGCAGAAATTTCTGTCAAATCTGCACAAAACCCGTGTCAAATATGTGTCAAATATAGCTTTAACAACAATTGATATGTCAAAACGTGTCAAATGACCTTTGACATGAATTTGAAGAGAAATAGGAGGTAGTTGTCATCATCACAGGCTGTTGCCACATGGTGAGGCAGTTATCCGGAGCGTGGTGGGGGGGGGGGGGGTCCTAGAACGCTAATAATGTCCTGGGGACAAGAATTCTAAATTATTTTTGTTAATATATTAAGCAAAGATGTAAAGACATATGATTTCAAAATTGAGAAATAGTCTTAGTCACACACCTCACTTACTTTTTAACACTCATATAAAAGAAAATATCGTTATCTTGGAAGATTACTTGTTTATATTGAATAGAAACAATCTCAAAAAATCCTTTTTGTAAGCCAGATGGGGTTCTGGATTTAGAATATGTGCGTGGTAAATGCTAATAATTCCTTATAATTTACGGTCCTGTAAAGATGTCGTCAGCGTTGAAGAGAAGACCTTTATCAAATTCATTATCAAATTTCTGTGTAGTAATGATTTAAGAAAACGTTGTTGCCTGGGTTCAATTCCAAATCTTAATTATCTATATCAACCATTATTCAAATCAGAGATAAAAATATCTATAATTTCACTTATCAAAATTTATTTGCCTGCGTACACAGTTTAGAAAATCTGTGCTGCCGCTCTGGTGATGTTAACTGTTTTGTAATTTTGTTTGTATTGTAGGGCCGAAGAGAACTATAGATACGTATAATAAAATCTCCTCTTTGGGAGAGAACTGAACCTCGAACTGAAGACTAATTAAACAGTTTTGGAAAACAAAATTTATCATTCATTTCAAATCCATCACTGAACAATCAAAAAAAGAATACACTACAAAGAAAAGATATTACAGCAACATAAGTTATATACTAATGTAAACTGCCAACTGTTTTCTGAACGCAATACTAGGTGAAATTTACAAACAAAAAGGTTTTACAACAGGCAATAAATAAATATTTTCATCAAACAAAATAAGTGATGATGGTCCTGGATTCTAGATAAAATTAATACTAACACAGTCAAAATTCTCTGAAAAGTTGAATTCATAAAAAAAAATGAATTTGTCAGTTTAGCAAATCAAGTAGTTCAAAGCAGCTGTACAAAAATATCCGAAACATCAAACTATTTCAGTAACACCACATTTACAACCAAGATACCCTTATCCTCTGCTCCTTTATCGGGTTTCCTCGATTGGGTTCAGGATTTCCCCGCCAAAATACTGCAAAATGAACGAAATCCAGCTAAAGCCATTCACAATATGAGATACGTAAAATAAACACCTCCTTTCCCCCCGTGGGAAACTTTGGTAGAATACGTAGTTTGGTAAAAATCTGGACATTAACTTCAAAATTTGCAAAAGACCAGGGCGTAAATACCCGGTCCGAGGAGTGGGGGGGGGGGGGTGATCGATGAAAATTTCCAATGGTGGGAACACCCCAAAATCAGGGGATATTCTTAGAAAAGGTGACACGATACAACGTGCAAAATAACACTATCTCTACCCTAAATTGACATATAGCTTTTGATTGTGTTTACATTTTAGACCTTTCACGTAATGTGTTCTTCTATCTTTGCTGTACTAATAAAAACAGTTAAATACCATAGCTTTAAAATAATTGCTGTTGTTTTCATGGTCTATATCAATGTACGAGCGAGCGCAAGCGGAGCGAAGAAAATTTTAGACACTGTGAGAATGGCATGGTGTCTAATAACATTCTTACAAAAGGGGAATCGTTTCTGACGATGTCTCAATTCAGAGATTGAACGATCTCAAGCAAATATAATCAAATATAATGCGAGGCGGAGCGAGCGTAAGCGAGCGAAGCTGAGAAAAATAAAGTAAGTTGCTCTAAGCGTTCAAATCGGCGCACAAAATTAAAGAGGTTAAGGGGGCATTTAAGAAACCAGCATCAAAACTTACAAAAGGCGGTATATGCGCCAGGTAAATTAGAACAGGTGCGTTCTAAAATGTGTAAAAAAGGCCATTGTCACAGGGGAGCTTTCAGAGGTGGAAAATACAATTGTTTTTAAGTGAAAAGAAAACGATTGGGCTCCTTATGTCCGCACGTTGAAAATATTCTGAGTTTGTTTTGCCAACATTTTGTTATAAAAAAGATGTTTCAATTATGCTGCATTTTGCGTTATCTGTGACTAAATAGGGAATATGGATATAATCCGCATAAAGACCAATGGAAAATAAAGTTACTAAATGAATATGAATGAGAGATATTACAGGAAACATCGGGTTGGGAAATAAAATTCCCAATTACGACCAGATGTACTTAATCCGGCAGTTGAGATGCTGGTCTCAGTCTGCAGTAATACACACTCTAAACACCAACGTTTTGAAATAAATTATAAGTTAAAAGTCGGAGGATACAACACATGTCAAAATGATTGAATTATAAGTATTAACTATCATGCAGTGAAGAATACCTTTAAAACCAAGGCCATACACAGGAATGTTCAGAGCCGAAAGTTATAATTATTGAGGGAAATGCAAGCGAAGGAGCGAGGCGACCGAGCCAGGCGCTTTGAGTTGTTTCGAATTTAAAATTGGACGATCTTAGGCATTTCAAAGGCATTCAGAAGAAATTCATCTATATGCCAATGATTATATTAATTAAAAAAATATATTTTTTTTCTTGAATAGTGTGGGGGGAGATTGAAGCAGGCATCCCCGCCTGAAACAGTGGGGATAAACCCCCATCCCCCCCCCGGGGAATTTACGCCAATGAAAAGTGACGTGCCCGTCCATGTGGGCCGTTCCGTCGTTCCAAATTTGTCTATCGGACCGTTAGTTTCACGCTTGACCTTGCAGCGTACGTAGTCATCATTGTACCGCAGCACCAGCTGGTCATGCCAACGTTCACATTCGCAATCTGAGCAAATAATCTAAAACTTACGGAGAGAGATAAATGTTCTGGTCGGCAAATATCGTTATTAGTTTTTCTCATAAAAACAACAAATTCATGACGTTATGGATCCAAAACTTACACCTCTTCCATTTAAGTACAATGTTCTAACTACTGTTTGGTAATGAATAGAAGGGAAGTGATTGACTTGGCGAAATCCTGAACTCAATTTATAAAAAGAAACCGGCATATTGCCAATTGACAGTGGGGGGGGGGGGGGATTTTATGATGAAATTGGGAGATGGTCAAGTTAGCTGATAATAATGGCAAGTTTGATATATCTATAAAAAAATAAGATGAAGTAAAACATACCTGGCGATTCAAAGGCTTGGTCGTTCTGCACGATGTGTTTTGCACCGCCTTCGTCGATTGAAACTCAGCCAACAATGCTCGTAGGGATTTCGATAAGAATATCGCGCTATCAAAATGTCAACAGTTTGTGCGTCTTAACTGTTAAAGTTTCCCGGATTGTAAGGCCGCATTTTCGCCGATAAACCTGTTTTGAATTATTAACCAGACAGGAAACGGAAGAAAAGGAGAACACACAATTAGCCAGCAAGGGAGTTGGCAGTTTTCGATCATAGTACTGTAAAGGTAGACTGGAACTCAAGTTGTGAGAATTGTGTATCGGTATGTAGAGTTAATAAAATCATCAAATTCATGTACGGTATGCACAACGAATATAAAGGGTAAGTAAAAGTTAATCTGCCAAACAGCATACTGTATACCATCACAACACCATCGATCACGCACGAACACAGCACGCACACACCACATACAAACACACACACGCATTATTATGTTTTAACACAAATACGTATATATGCATAAGTGTACTGTATGTATGTTTGTATATGCACACACAACGAAGTATATAACTCCCGCAAAAAAAAGTTTGGAAAATCTGATTTTGATTGCGAGTATTTCTCTCTTTTGTGGCAGCATGTGTGGCCATCAGTAGAAGATTATTTAATTTTCTTTAAAAATGATATCCTACTTGGTATGATTGTGGTTATGATAGAAGGGGCAGTAATTTGAAAATATGGGATAAAGTGTAAAATTGAAAAGCGAAATGACCAGGGTTTCAATGAAGAGTCAATAAGAACGTGTTGGTTGGTTATGGACTTAGTCTTTTGTTCTCAGCTGGTCAGGCATGATGTCACTCAAAAGGTCGCGCTCCCAACTTCATTTGTTTATGAGCTGTAAGACTGAAATGTTTTGAGTTCTGTTTTGAAATGTCAATACATGTTTTTTTATTTTGCGTTTGTTGTTTTGCTTGCTTGCCTTCTATGTGCTAAAGTTGTTTGAATCCATGGATATGTTTGGTGTTAGCAATGCATTATGACGAAAAGACATTGGGAAAATCACTCATCAAACAGGGACAATACAGAAATAGTGACTATACGACTTTGGTCATTTTGCAAGCTTTAAATGTGAAGTCATGAACATTGTAGTGGCAGGGCTCCTTGAATTTGACATCATGGCTGACCAGCTTGAAGAAACAAATGACAAATCTCCAATAACAAGGAACATGATCTTTATTGACCCGTCATTTTGCAGCTTTATACTTTATCCTACAAAAAAACCCTGCCTTTCCCCCCCCCGATGGAATAATCATAATCAAGTTGGGTAAATCATGTTGAGCGAGTTACAAAATCTTCTGATGATGCCAAGTATGGATTGGAATTTCTACTATGAAAAGGGAGAAATAATCGATCAAAGTCAGATTTCCAGAATTCCAGTGCAAAGCAAGCAAACAAACAAACTGACTAATGAAACTAAACTAACTAACTAACTAACTAACATAACTAACTAACTAACCTAACTAACTATAACCTAAGCTAACTACGCTAACCAACTAAACATAAACTAACTAACTTAACTAACACTAAACTACTACCTACCTAACTAACTAACTAACTAACTAAGCTAATAAGAAATAATATATACACCATTTTTGTTCAGAATGTGGCTTTTGTAAACAACTGCGTGTGTGCTATAGACCGGTAGAACTCTCTATGAGGTGTCTCATCCAACGTGTTTCCCCCGATCCGGCATACTAGGCGAGTGGCAATGAGCGAAACGGTCCCGTGGCATCAGACGCTGTCATTGCAGCGATGCGTAAGAGAAGCATGGAGAAGCATTAGCGCCCTCTTTGTGTAACCTGGAAAACAAATATGTGCAAAAAGCTTCGAATGAGAGGGAGGGCAGGGGGTGGGTGGTGGGTGGGGGGAATAACCTAGGTGACAGTTGTGCGTACGTTGCGAACACTCTGCTTACCTGTTACATGTAATGCAGGCCCGCTGGGAGAACAGTCCTACTAGTATTTGACTGAAGAGGCTCCCTGGTAAAGAACAAAATATATTATTATTTTTTTTTACCGATTATGCGTAAAATATAATTAAGCTCAAAGTCACCAATTAAAGTCCAAAAAATATCACTTTTTGGTAAAGACACTCATTATAGTGTTCTCAACCAAATAAACTTGAAAACAACCCAGAATCAAAATTGATTTCGTAGCATTTTAATTGGGTTTTTTAAAATACTTATGCATTTCTTTGTTTTCTAACTTTTTGCTTGCGTTTTTTCCCAGCTGAAATTATGGTTGGGGAACACTTTTGCGCTCACTAAACAGGACATGAAAATAATTAAATTTCAACGAAGTAAATGTAAAAATAATCATACATTTATGAATTTGGCTGAATACACAATTTGTAATTTCAATTGAGCAGGAAATCACGTTTTATGAGCGATTTTTGGTACTGACATGGAAGTACAAAAATGTTTTCGTAACTTCGGAACTGCATACCGGACGCTCGCAAATTTGATGCTCAAAAGATGCGCGAAGAATCTCTCATTATGTGCACAATACTGCTCATATGTTGGTGTCATCAGATAAAAAATGCTTCAACCTTCTAAGCGTCAAAAAACAAAAAGTAAAGTGTAAAACAATGTCCGGTGCTAAGATCCGAGAAGTTTTTGAAACCACGAAATCACTTGCCAACGACACACAGGTGAATGCAAAAGCAACACGTCATAACAAATAACGTAGCAACATGTGACGTCAAAATGATGGTAAAACGGATGGAATCCCATTGGGGATCAGATTTCAACAAATTATCACCTCGGTGAACTATTATCACAATAAGTTCCAACCATACAACGTAAAGCGCCCATACAGCTTTGAGAGATAAAACAACGGAGTGAACAAGCTGCTTAGAGCAACGAAGAGGACGGGGAATACATCGACAACGCATATCAATCCAATCGACACCTATTTAGAGAACGAGGCCCATATTGACATATCTACCAAACCAAGTACCATCCTGCAGCAAGCGAGTACCAACAATCCGTCTGTAACAAAGCATGGGCGGCGATCCCCGGTGGGGAGGGACGGGGGGGGGGAGGACATGTCCCCCTCGATTTTCTGGGGGATCGTCGCGCCCCCCCCCCTCGATTATTAAAACTTGATATTTTTTTCGTTTTGTTAGCATTTTGATATATCTTTTAATCGGCAAAAAACCTATTCAAAGGATAAATTGATAAAAAATAGACTATTAATACTTTGATAATGCGGGTGAAAGGCGGGAATTTAAGGTCACATTTTCACTTTTAACAATAATGTGTTCTATGCCTCCTTGGGGCGTTTTCGCAACCGCGCTGAGGTATATTTATTTCACATTCGTGTTTTCGTCCCCCCACTCGTCAACATGAAACTCCGTCCCTGGTAAGAAGACATTTCAAGGCCCAATCCAAACGTGCAGACAATGTGCTGAAGTTGTTTCTCAAACAAGCAGTACCTGGCAAAACTCCGAACAGTCATTGGACAAAAAGTTTATCGCGAATAGCCCTCTACTAGTGAATTCTACACAAGGAAGTGCGCCGACAGTCATACATGTGTACCAACAAATCTTACGAATGTGCCAAGAGGTTACAGTGGATGCTTCAACGCGGAGAAAAAAAATCAATAACGGGCAAACTGCAGATACTAACGTAAAGTACCAAGTAAACGGCTTGTGGGGCGGCACTATGGACATAGAAAAACATTGTGCCACGCATATTGAAACAAAGCTCGATAACAGACGCAAGGAAGACGTACCGCCGATACTGAAGCTGTGTCTGTGAGCACGAGCATCGAAGTATTATGCCCTTAATAGACGACTGCATACAACCTCTGAATCAAACAGGACCAAAGTGTCATATAAATAGATCATTACCAAATCGAAAGAAGATCAAATGAAATACTGTTAGAAGAAGTGGCGTATAGCTAAGGATTTTTCATCAGGGAGTAGCTGGGGGGGGGGGGGGGGGCCTTGAAATTTTAGGGGGGCACCAAATCCCGAGTCTAAGTTTTTCGGTCACGCCGCCGACCGAAAACTCGCTCAGCAGGGGGGTGGGAGTTGACGAAAATTTGTTTCTACCAAATTCCACGTCAAATTTTTTTTTTTTTCCGGTCACGGCCAAGTGCGCCCGAAAACTCGCATCAGTGGGGTGGGGGGGGGGGGGCGGGAGGGGGGGGTGGGGGAGGTGGGAGGGGTGGGTACCTAGTGACGATTTTTTTCTCAAATCCAGGCGAACAATTCTTTCCTTCAACATCACAAGTCGAAATTTTGTGGGGGGGGGACACCTGTGGCATACGAAATTGTGGCTGCACGTAACCCCAGCCCCCCCCCCCGAGCTACTCCACTCACCCCCCCCCCCCTGAGCGAGTTTTCGGCGACTGCCGTGACCGGAAAAAAATTTTGGACGTGGAATTTGGAGAAACAAATTTTCGTCAACCCCACCCCCCTGCTGAGCGAGTTTTCGGCGGCTGGCGTGACCGGAAAAAACTAGACCTCGGATTTGGTGCCCCCCTACAAAATTTCAAGGCCCCCCCCCCCCAGTGCCTCCCTGATGAAAAAATCCTAGCTATACGCCGCTGCTTCTAACAAGTATTTCATTTGATCTTCTTTCGGTGGTAATGAGTCAATATTAATATGACACTTTGGGTCCGTTTGATTTCAGAGGTTGTATGCAGTCGTCTATTAACGCATAATACTTCATGCTCGTGCCACAAGACACAGCTTCAGTATCGGCGGCTACGTCTTCCTTGCTAGGCTGTTTATCGAGCTTGTTCAATATGCGTGGCACAATGTTTTTCTTATGTCCATAGTGCCCACAAGCGTTACATTGTACTTTATCGTAGTATCTGCAGTTTGCACGTTTATGATTTTTTTTCTCCGCAGTTGAAGCATCCACTGTACCTCTTTGGCACATTCCGTAAGGATTGTTGGTATACAGATGACTGTCGGCGCACTCCTTGTGTAAGATTCACTAGTAGAGGGCGTGATTCCGCGATAAACTTTTGTCCAATGACGTTCGGAGTTGCCAGGTACTGCTGTTTGAGAAACAACTTCAGCACATTGTCTGCGAGTTGGAGGGCTTGAAATGTCTTCGTACCAGGGACGGAGATTTCATGTGACGAGTGGGGGGACGAAAACACCGAATGTGAAATAAATATACCCTCGCGGGCGAAAAACGCCCCAAGGAGGCAAGGACACATATTGTTAAAAAGTGGAAATTGTGACCTTAAAATCCCTCTCACCCGCATTATCAAAGTTTAATAGTCTATTTTGATCACATTTATCCATTGAATAGGTTTGCCGATTAGAAATATATCAAAAGTGCTAACAAAACCGAAAAAAATATCAAGTTTTAATAATCGAGGGGGGGGGGCGCGACGATCTCCCCAGAAAAAATCGAGGGGGACATGCCTCCCCCCCGCCGTCCCCTCCCCCACCGGGATCGCCGCCCATGCTTGTTACAGAGCGGATTGTTGGTACTCGTGCTGCAGGATGGTACTTGGTTTGGTAGATATGTCAATATGGGCCGTCGTTCTCTAACATGGTGTCGATTGGATTGATATGCTGTTGTCGATGTATTCCCCGTCCTCTTCGTTGCTCTAAGCAGCGTTTTTCACCTCCGGTTGTTTTATCTCTCAAGCTGTATGGGCGCTCTTACGTTTATGGTGGAACTTATTGTGATAATAGTTCACACGAGGGATAATTTGTTGAATCGTATCCAAGGGTTCCATCCGTTTTACATCATTTTGACGTCACATGTTGCTACGTTATTTGTTATGACGTGATTGCTTATTGCATTCACCTGTGTGTGTTGGCAAGTGATTCGTGGTTTCAAAAACTCTCGATCTTAGCACGGACATTGTTTTACACTTACTTCTTTGTTTTTGACGCTTAGAATGGTTGAAGATTTTTTATCATAGAGATGACACCAACATATGAGCAGTATTGGCACATACATGAGAAGCTCGCGCAGTCTTTTGAGCATCAAATTGCGAGCGTCCGGTATGCAGTCCGAAGTTACTGAAAACATTTTGTACTTCCATGTCAGTACCAAAAATCGCTCATAAAACGTGATTTCCGCTACAATATGAAATACAAATTGGTAATTCAGCCAAAATTCATAAATGTATGATTATTTTTACATTTACTTCGTTGAAATTTAATTAATTCATGTCCTGTTTATGGCGCAAAAGTGTCCCCAACAAATGTTCCAGTGGGACAAAAAACGCAAGCAAAAAGTTAGAAAACAAGAAATCATAAGATATTAAAAACCCAATAAAATGTACGAAATCAAGTTTGATTCGTGGGTGTTTTCAGTTTATTTGGTGATGAACACTTATAATGAGTGTCTTTACCAAAAAGTGATATTTTTTGCGAACTTTATTGGTGACTTTGAGCTTAATTATGATTTTACGCATAATATCGGTAAAAAAAAATAATAATAATATTTTGTTCTTTACCCAGGTAGCCTCTTCAGTCAAATAACTAGTAGGACTGTTCTCCCAGCGGGCCCGATTACATGTAACAGTAGCAGAGTGTTCGCAACGTGACGCACAACTGTCACCTAGTTATTCCCCCCACCCACCAACACCACCCCCTGCCCTCCCTCTCATTCGAAAGCTTTTGCACATATTGTTTTCCAGGTTAACAAAGAGGGCGCTAATGCTTCTCTCCATGGGTCTCTTCGCATCGCTGCAATGACAGCGTCTGATGCCACACGGGAACCGTTTCGCTCATTGCCACTCGCCAGTAGTGCCGGGATCGGGGGAAACACGTTGGATGAGACACCTCATAGAGAGTTTACCGGTACTATAGCAACACGCAGTGGTTACAAAAGCCCACATTCTGAACAAAAATGGCGTATATATTATTGCGTATTAGCTTAGTTAGTTAGTTAGTTAGTAGGTAGAGTAGTTTAGTGTTAGTTAGTTAGTTAGTTTAGTTAGTTGGTTAGCGTAGGTTAGCTTAGGTTATAGTTAGTTAGGTTAGTTAGTTAGTTATGTTAGTTAGTTAGTTAGTTAGTAGTTAGTTTCAGTTAGTCAGTTTGTTTGTTTGCTTGCTTGCACTGGAAGTTTGGAAATCTGACTTTGATCGATTATTTCTCCCTTTTCATAGTAGAAATCCAATCCATACTTGGCATCATCAGAAGATTTTGTAACTTTCGTCAACATGATTACTCCAACTTGTTATGATTATTCCATCGGGGGGGGGAAAGGCAGGGTTTTTTTTTTTGTAGGATAAAGTATAAAGCTGCAAAATGACCGGGTCAATAAAGATCATGTTCCTTTGTATGGAGATTTGTCATTTGTTCTCAGCTGGTCAGCCATGAATGTCAAATTCAAAAGGAGCCCCTGCCACTACAAATGTTCATGACTTCACATTAAAAGCTTTGCAAAATGACCAAAGTTCAGTAAGTCACCTAATTTCTTATTTTCCCTGTTGATGAGTGAGTTTCCCAATGTCTTTTCGTCATAATGCATTGTAACACAAAACACTATCATGGATTCAAACAAACTTAGCACAAGCAAGCAAGCAAGCAAACAAACAACGAAAATAAAAAACATGTATTGACATTTCAAAACAGAACTCAAAACATTCAGTCTTACAGTCATAAACAAATGAAGTGGGAGGGACTCCTTTTGAGTGACATTCATGCCTGACCAGCTGAGAACAAAAGACATAAGTCCATACCAAACAACACGTTCTTATTGACTCTTCATGAACCCTGGTCATTTTGCAGCTTTTCAATTTACACTTTATCCCATATTTTCAAATACTGCCCCTTCTATCATAACACAATCATACCAAGTAGGATATCATTTTAAAGAAAATTAAATAATCTTTCTACTGATGCCAAACATGCCTGCCAC
>JZLH01S0013261.1:0-10470 GCA_001188425.1 Eucidaris tribuloides
GAAGTTTGCACTCATGCAGTCACTGTGTTAATCAAGAGATACAATTTGTAAGAGGTTTTTATGTTAGCTGGTAGTACAGGTTATTGTGTATATTTTATTATTAGACGGTACGTTAGCAAGAAACTAGGAGTAAAGGATTAAAGCATTTGTTAGATTTATATACATGTAGATTGTTATTAAGAATATCTGATGCGTTATCGGAAAGATGCATACATGTACGAGTAGTGTATAGCATAGTGGACTGACCCACCTATTATTTTAGTATATTAGTTCTGTTATTTAGTTACATGCAATTTCTGTTCTTTAGTAGTTTATTAGTAAACGAAAGATATTTGGAATACAACACACACACACACACACACACACACACACACACACACACACACACACACACACACAGACACATACATACGCACACATACACACACACATACACACAAACATACACACAGTATATACACATATACACACATATACTACAAAGGTACATGTTAGTATTTCTGTTAATATTGTGGTTATTTAGTTGATGATTTATGTTAATAACAATAGAACAGAAAAGCAGTTTATTAATACCAAAGTATAAATAAGAATTATGGGAATTTAAGTTAGATGAACTTTTGTATTGAACATGACTTTGTTTTATTTTATTTATCATACTTTAATTCTTTAGTTAATTAATCAACCATAATATATGTTTACCTAAATTTGGTGTTCGATTAACGGACATTTTTGGGTGATAATGTAACATATGAATTTATGTTTATTTCATTTATTGATATTTATTGTTTATTAAATAAAGATTCGACCTTTTATTGCGTACTTCAAGCCAGCGATTCATCGTCTATCGTTTCTCTTAGGTACATTGACGTGGATGTGTAGAGGTCTACAAACATGTATGCTTTAAAAAATAACAGGAAATCGTTTGGTATAGTATTACTTCTAACAAAAAAAAAAACTAAGAAAAATGAGAAAGCGCAGATGAAGTTATATCCGGTTTTGAATATCTTGTATTTTCTTGTAGTAAATGCTATCTAATAATATCCTCAATCTCTGATTGAATAAAACTAATTTACATCTAATCCTTGATTAGCCAACCCCTAGTTCATGAATATTGTTAAAATATTGTATTCGGTTTAAACCGATAGTTGCATGTACTACACTTATACTACACTTATCTTTATTATTAACCGGGCGAGTTGGCTCAGTCGTAGAACGTCCGCTTCTGGTCCGGAAGGTCGCGGGTTCGAAACCCGGCCGAGTCATACCAAAGACTTTTTTAAAAATGGTACCTTCTGCTTTCTAGCCAGGCGCTCGGCATTCTAGAACAGAGAAGGGTAACAATAGCATTTATGTTATGCAGGGCCCGCTGGTAGAGCAGTCTTTGTGACTGAAGTGGCTACCCTGGGTAAATAAGACGTTAATATTATTATTATCATTATTATTATTATTATTATTATTATTATTATTATTATTATTATTATTATTATTATTATTTATTTTTTTATTTTTATTTATTATTATTATTATTATCATCATCATCATCATCATCATCATGATCATCATCATCATCATCATCATCATCATCATCATCATCATTATTATTATCATTATTATTATTATTATTATTATTATTTATTATTAGAGATGCCGATCAGCCACAAACTTACTTCATCGACGAATTGGAAGTCGGACAGTGCTATGAAGTCGTTGTGACTCAGATGAGTGGACTGTATCGATACAGGATGGGAGATATTGTCCGCATCACTGGTTACCATGACAACTGTCCCGTGATGGAATTCATGTACCGGTATGATTACATTTGATAATATGTACCTGTGATATGTTTTTACTTTTAGTCGATCTATAAAGGCATTCAACGTGAACTAGTTAACGACACGGGCTAAGGTTGTGGCGCTTCAATGTAAAAAAAAAAAAATAGTCAAAATGTGATATCTGAGCATACAGTAGTAATGCTTAAATGGACAAATAAACACACTAGAATACAAAAGTTTGGAAAGTTATGCTGCCACTGGCAAGATATGAATGAATGAACGTCACCCATGAATTTCCACTGCGATGAAGTATAAAAAAGCCTAAATCTACACACAGTAAGTCTATGGGAGGAAATGGGCATGGTTAATCCGGTTAACCTGAGTTCTCGTAAGATGTTCACGTTATTAAAGCACTATATAATCATTTGAAATTCACTTTTTAAGGGCTTCATTTTTAGCCCTTATCAAAGACACTTAGAGCATGAATAATTGTGTAGCTCACAGTTTGTTTTGTTTTTTTAAACTGTGATCATTGTTAGCTGGTGTCTTTAATCTTCATGGTGTATGTGAGGTCATTTAAGATCGTAAAACGAAAATGTCAGAAATTGGATTTAGGTAAATTGCAGAGAAGATTAAGAATTAAACTCGCGCGTGCAGAAGTACGGCAACTGTCTGTATTCAAAAAGAGTAAAGGTAGAAATTTAAACCAAGATGTCACAGAATACATTGTATGAAAAATGAATACGGTACGTAGTTCAATGAATAGGCTTATACTACAAAAAAAATATGTATCTATAGCTTCCCCGTGATTAGTTATATAGGCTATACGGTATTATTTTTCATACTTTTATATTCGTGTTATTATATATTATTATTTCTTATTCCACCACTCCCCACCCTCACGTACCCCACACCCACGAGCACAGCCTGGGTCTCATGCTGAATCTTCATTACGAGAAGATCGACCAGGTGGTGGTGAGGGACAGCATTGGAGCCGCCGTGGGGAAGTGGCCCGGGGCTAGACTGGTGGAGTTTGCTGTCGCTGAGAGTACATTGCTCACACCCTCTTGTTCAGGTAAAACAAAAAAAAGTAAATAAAAGGAGAGTTAGGGAGGGTACTTATAATGAATAACTTTATAGATGCATATTTAGACATATACAAGTGAACGCACGCACAAACATACTTGTGCAGTATGCAATTTGAATGTGTGTGTGTGTGACTGTGTGTGTACTATCTTTTAAATTTTGAATGATTGAAACTCATTAATTTGTATGTCTTTGTAAATGTGTAATATTTCCCGTGTCTATTTTTTTTTCATTTATTCACTGATAAAAAAGAAATAATACAAAATACAAAATACAAATACAAACATACAAAAAAATCATACAATATACATTACGATAGAAACTAATACACACAAATTTACAAGAAATCAATAACTACAGTAACAAAGTATGAGCAAGGAGTGATGAAATATTAAAGAAAAAATCTTGGAGGTTTCACCCCTTTAAAGTAAAGATATTAATCAGAATTAAAGAAATATACAAAAACTTACTACTGAACAAATTAAACAAAACAAACATGAACGCTCAGACACACAGGCAAACATACTCTCCTACACTCACACACATACACAATGAACATTACACAACCAGGTACATTACAAAACTACTGTTAGAAACACTGTGATTAATTGGGGGAAAAATATTGGGTTGACTGTCGATGCATACAATATAACCATAAATTTTCTTGCAGGAGGACGTGCAATTAAATGAAAATAATTCAGCAGCCATATGTTTGGAAAAGGTAGTGTTTATAATTCTTTTTGGAAAAAGTGAAGGGATGGATGTGTCTGCACCATGATTTAGGCACATCACAAAATGTCATCATTATTATCACATGTAGCCTATTGTCGTTACTGTCATTATTATTATTATTATTATTATTATTATTATTATTATTATTATTATTATTATTATTATTATTAGTATTATTATTTATTTTATTATTATTATAATTATCATCATCATCATCATCATCATCATCATCATCATCATCATCATCATCATCATCATCATCATCATCACAAGGAACTTGTTATTTGAGGATTACGCTCCTCGAACTGTTGCTGAAAATACCACAATCAGTTTTCTTCTGCCAAACATGATACTCTGTCAATCCTCCTCAAGTCTTCTTCTGGGGAGCTCATCAAATCATGACTTCTATCACTTAATTTTGTGGGTGTTTGGGTTATAAGTTACATTTGGGTTATAAGTAAATCAAATGCTTACCGGTTAATAAGGGGACATTGATCACTCTATCCATTCGCTCAGACGTAAGATATGTCTTTTTCAAGTTTGTATATATAGCTAATAATTTTGTTCAAGACGCATTTTCATAAACTTAACCCTTTGCCTAGTCAGGTGTATTAATGGCTATGATATCTCAGAAACATTTAACAGTATCGATAGCCGGAATGTCAAAACATATTCAATTTGTCATTTTTGGCAATCTTATCGGATACATAGGCTATAGTTCGCAATTAGTACGCGCTGGTATGTCAGAACACAGTAACAATGTAATTAACATCAAATTGTATTTCCTCAACCTCCATTCATTCACGGCGCAACAACAAATCGATCATGTTCTTTCCTTTTACCAACAGTCTATGACGAAGATGAAATAGCACCTTACTACTTGATCTTCGTAGAATTTCAGTCTACTGCCGAGGAAGATGATAAGGCCATATCGGATGAACAGAAGGCAATGGTACGTAAAAAAGAACATATATATACTAATACAATGATACATATGAATTTGTTTAGCACAAAAAAGGCTCCTCTTTTGGGCAGAGAAATACGTGGTTACACGCACAGGTCATGCACTACTGCTCTCACATCGTGCTTGTGTAGGAGCAGTTTGTTGTTTACATTCACACTCGAATAATAAAGACGCTGCGTTGATTTTTTTGCCAGCTGGGAAAGTCAGAATACTGAGAGAAAATGATGTCCGCGGTTGTTTTTTGTAAATTCGGCGGGCCTTCTCGTAGCCCATAAAATGTGATTTTTTTTTTTACATTTTTAGAATCCTCGGACTTCCTGCTACACATACTCATCTTCAATATATTTATAGATGGCGCACTTTCATTTTATGAAGCGGCAAATTCAGAAAAATTGGGGAAAACGGGGATCTTCCACGAGATTTTTTTTTTACCAAAAAGGAAATCTTTAGAATCAATTCCCCGTGCCGTAACATTGACTTCGGTCACATATTTTGATCTAACCTTAAAGAGAAACCTTTGATTATCATAAATCTCGTTTCAATAGTAGTTACAGCTTGCAGATTTACAATGGAAAAAAATGTGCCAAAAAACGACGGTTTTAGTTCCAGTTTACCATTGTGTTGCCATAATCTAGACCATGAAGAAAGTAAAAGATCGCTCCAATATGGAGATGACAAGCCATTGATGAACAGGGCGTTTTATGTGAAGGCCGCTTCACATAAAACAAAAGTAAAAAGCGGTCATATACTTACACATTGACCGACTGATTGATTGGTTGATTACGTGATTGATTAATTAATTGATGAACTGATTGACTAATTGACTGATTGATTAATTGGATTGATTGATTGACCTAAAAAAAATCACAAATTCAGAGATGCGCCACTTAGTATATAACTTTTATTTAGATGGATGGAACACAATATAACCCTTTGTTATAAATCCTAACATACACATACCCATATACATAAGTTTACGAGGTGCTGCCACTCCTCAAAATTTTGCCACAGACAAATAATGAAGTTCGTGTGAGGTAAATTGGATATAGGGCTCAAAGGGAAATGGCAAGATTGCAAAAAGTCCTCAATTTAGGACACATTGCTCCTAAAATGTCTTCTGGGAAAATTTTGTAGTCATACATTTCTTCTTTGTGGTTTATTATTAGAAAATATTGTCATGGTGAAATCAGTTGTGTAGCTGAATTTCTATGGGATCAATTTCAATCGGTTCCGGAGAATTATTCAGTACTGGTAATAATACATGTAATTGATACTTGTTTCTCCTCAAGTAAACAAATTCAAGACAAATCCTTCCAGCCTGAATATACAATCTAACCAGTATACATATTGGTATATGCTTCAAGCCATTTGGTTCTTGAGGCATTTTAGACTTTTCCCAATCATGTCACTGCCCCTTTAAAGTGAATAATGTGTGGACAAGTAAACTTGGCGGGGAAAACCTTATCAAAAGAAATGTTGTCATCTATACAGGGGTAATTTCCTGTTATAGACAGATCTCGTTGTCTCGTTGTCTGGACTCGTCACGTTTTAAGCCAGGGTTGGCATATTTCCCACTTTTTGTTATATTTCCCGGACACCGTCCGAAAAAAGTTGCCTTCTCGTGCACAAAGTCAATGGGAGAAATTTATATTTCCCGGACGATTGGGTGGGAAATAAAATTCTGACCGGGAAATATGCCAACCCTGGTAATTGTAATATCATTGTGATTTACATTTTCATCGATTCACAGATTGATACTGAATTACGAAATCGTAATAGTGACTACGATAGACTTCGAAGAGAGAGGGCGATCTCCCACCCTCGCGTTCATGTTGTCCGACCCGGTGCATTCGACGAATTGAAGCAGTACGTGTTGGCGAACACCAACGCTAGTGCGAACCAATACAAAGTACCACGGAAACTTCGCACTGACGGAATGCTCCAAGTCTTGTTAGATAACACCAAAGATACAGCTGAAAAGTAAGATGATGCGTAATTTGGATTACAAGCAGCACTGCCATGTGACTATTATACCATTACGATACCGGAGTAATGGATCATCTACGACTAGAAGTGACACTTTTTTTTAATGACATATTAAAAAAGTTTTGGGGCTAGCTTCAAAACCCGACAACCCTGTCACCCAATTTCAAACTTGAGATATCAATACCTTTATTACAAAGTACGAATCGTAATTTGAAAAAAAAAATATGGTTAAAAGAAATCGCTTGGTACTATTACAACATTACAAGATATGACGGAATACGGACGGGATAACCGGGCATGTTTTTCACACTGAAATAATCAAGAACTCCATTTGTACAGATACTTCAGGGGATGAAGTATGGTTGCTATTGTCCTTTTAAACTATATCTGGTATTAATTTGTATATGTCTAAATATTTTTGTATATACATGTGTCAAATGAATTGTTGATTTCTCAAATTATACAGTGCGACCCCCCCCCCAAAAAAAAAAAAAATTAATATACGAAAATCCCTAAAAATCACATACAACCTAGTCAAATTGGGTATTGCCATAAAGCTAAAAGACCATACTTTCCGGTGCAATTTATTTTATTTCATTTGGGTGTTTCAATCCTGAGATATATTGAATTTTCTGCAATGACGCAAAATCGCGTTTGTCCCAGGATACTGTATGTGCCGTACATGTGCATGCAGTTTCTGCATATCGTTGAACAAAGACACCCCAATGAGAGTGTGAAAAGTATTGTGTAATCGTTCAATTTAGCTGAACGAATAGATTTTTCAGGTTGTACAATTCCTGATTTCCTATCATTTGCAGTACAAAGGAGGTACATAACTTTGACAAAAGGACTAAAATGAATGAGATGTGCAGATCATCATGATGTCAGCGTGAATGCAGTCTGGTAAATAGCAGACGTGAACATGTGCAATATCATTCTATTGAAAGAAAAATACATTTGTTATTTGTTTTATTATTGATTTGTGTAATTCAGTTTTTATTAGTTTTGTAAGTAACAATACCACCAATTCAGTGGTCATTATGACCAATACACAAAAGTGGGACAAACGTGATTTTGCCTGACTGCACTAAAGTAATCATATCTTTTGACTTATACAAGCAAATTAAATGGGGTTAGGTTTATCAGAAAGAAATTTTTTTTCTGCCGTATGATACCAAATACACATACCTTTGAAGAAAATTACATACCTTAAATATTTTTCTCCCAATTTGACCATTTTTTTTTTTGGGGGGGGGGGACACACTGTACTTGCATATTAACATAATGAGAGTAATGAAATGTTGTCAGGGTAATACGAAATGCTTTTGCAGAAAAGGCTTTGCAAATATATTGTAGCAGAAGTTACTAAGATTATATCTGTCAAACAGCTTCTAACATATCAATACCCGTCTTTTAAATGTTCTAAGAATATAAGTATATTATGTGAATATGCAAGTTTAATCAAGGATGCATTTTTGGTGCATTTCTTCAAAAAGGATTAAATTGATGTTAAGACCATACTTTGCAATATTTGCAGATAAAATTGAAGAATTCAGAATAAGAAGTACTGAAGTCACATAATACCACTTTTGAGAAACAAATGCTCAAAATTTTCAAATTTGTCTACAGGTAACAATTGTTTGAGTTGTGCATCCAAACTTGGTGAAGTTAATTGACACAATAAAAATGATTATAGGACAAAAACAAACATTGTCACACTTGTCGATTTCAATAGTCAATAGTCAATGTTGTGGACTTAAGTAAGTACCCTCCCTACTCAAAAGTACTGCAACATACAATATAACGCATACATTTTAGGTTGAAGGGGTTTTTCTAAAATTATGTCCTAACTCCGTTTCTTATTGGGAAATTACAATTTTTTTTAAATAAATCAATGAAGATACTTGCTCGTTCCTTCTCCAAGGCGGAGAGATTATCAAATGCAAGCGCGCCCACGACAGAGGGGATGGAACATAAATTTTAACCTTTTTTTTTTGCTCCCCGTAGGGGTGGGGTGTTAATTAACACTAGCATCGTAATTCGGTTTCAGATTACCAATAAAACGGTTTCAATGGTTTGGAAAGACTTCCAGCGATCAAAAAATGTCACTATGATGCTCTGAAGGGGTCTCAGAAAGAAGACCACGCCCCTCGAAGACGAAAGTGACCTCCTATCTTCATAAGACAGTGACAAGGAGGATAAGGCTACTCGTAAAAGATGGTGGCTTTTTCTTCCCATCATTATATCCAGTGTACCGAGAAGTTTCATGACAGTGAATTCTAAGATGTTTACAATAGTAAACTGCCTTTAGAATAGAAAAAGAGTGAGAAATGATATCTTGAAGAGGTCTTGTTTAAAATATGACGCGTTTCCTCCTTACCACTGTCTTATGAAGATAGGAGGTCACTTCGTCTTCGAGGGGCGTGGTCTTCTTTCTGAGACCCCTTCAGAGGATCATAGTGACATTTTTTGATTGCTAGAAGTCTTTCCAAACCATTAAAACCGTTTTATTGGTAATCTGAAACCGAATTACGATGCTAGTGTTAATTAACACCCCACCCCTACGGGGAGCAAAAAAAAAAGGTTAAAATTTATGTTCCATCCCCTCTGTCGTGGGCGCGCTTGCATTTGAAAATCTCTCCGCCTTGGAGAAGGGACGAGAAAGTATATTCATTGATTTATTTTAAAAAAATGTAATTTTATTCAATAATAAACGGAGTTAGGACATCATTTTAGAAAGACCCCTTCAACGTAAAATGTATGCGTTATATTGTTTGTTGCGATACTTTTGAGTAGGGAGGGTACTTCTTCTAAAAACAAGGGTTTCAGGAAAACAAATGCATTTCTCGAATAAGTCAATGTCAAAAACACTTCATTGTATATATTTTTAGAATGTCCTCCGTAAGACGGACAATATTAACTGCCATGGATAATGGTAGAATTGTAGCTCTCATACTTTTAGATCTATTTTCTGCATTTGATACAGTTCATCACTCCATACTACTCAATCAACTCAAATCAATTGGTGTCAGTGGCACAGCACTGCAGTGGTTTACTTCCTATCTTACTGATCGTTCACAATCGGTCTGTATTGATAATGAAAACTCAACTTCAGAACGTCTCAAACGTGGTGTACCCCAGGCCTCTGTTCTAGGGCCCATTTTATTTTCTATCTATATCAGACCTCTTGGTGAGATTATTTCTAAACATAATCTTAATTATCACTTATATGCCGATGATACCCAGATATTTGTTTCTTTCAATCCATCTCAGTCCCACGCAAATAATGCCCTTCATTCTCTGGAACTGTGTGTTGAAGAGATTAGAAACTGGATGTCCCAAAATTTTCTCAAACTGAATGATAATAAAACTAAGTTTATAGTGTTCGGTTCCAAACAACAACTTGATAAGGTCAGCATAAAGCATATTCGTATTGGTTCTTCCAACATTAGTCCATCATCTCACGTTCGCAATCTTGGCGTTATACTTTTTAAATATGACACTTACCAGCCACATTTCTAGCCTGTGTAAATCAGCTTATTTTCACTTACATAACATTGGTTTAATAAGAAAATATCTTACTGAACAAGCAACACAGAACTTGATTCATGCAGTTGTGACTTCACGCTTAGATATGGGTAACTCATTGTTGTTTGGACTGCCTGATACTCTTCTGAACCGTCTGAAAAGATTGCAAAATATTGCTGTTATAGTCATTACTCGCACCAAACCTTCCGACAGTATTACACCAATTTTTCTTAAACTGCACTGGCTTCCAGTCAAACATAGGATTGCCTTTAAAATTCTTCTTTTCATGTACCGCTGTTATCATGGAATTGCTCCTGCATATCTTACTGAATTATTCAAACGTCATCAACCTAACCGGCCTCTCCGTTCTAGTACAAACTTCTTACACTCAGTCTGTTGTCA
>JZLH01S0013269.1:0-10000 GCA_001188425.1 Eucidaris tribuloides
ACACACACACACACACACACACACACACACACACACACACACACACACACACACACACACACACACACACACACACACACACACACACACACACACACACACACACACACACACACACACACACACACACTACTACTACTACTACTAACTAACTAACTACTACTACTACTACTACTACTACTACACACACACACACACACACACACACACACACACACACACACACACACACACACACACACACACACACACACACACACACACACACACACACACACACACACACACACACACACACACACACACACACACACACACACACACACACACACACACACACACGTACACACTCAAGGACTTTTTGATAAAATCACTGAGTACAGAACGATCGTTCAATTAATGACCAGAACTTTTTTAAATGTCAAAAATTGTTAAGCAAATCATCTCGACTTTATAAGAAGATGGCCCAGATATCACCCCTCCTCCATCCCGGTCCCCTCCCCCCCCCCCACCCCAGTTACCACAGTCATTAATTTGAGAAAGGGCTAGGTTCACTCGAGAAATTAGGTAATTTCACACGAAAGTGGATACGTGCTATGAACACTTATCAGTTACAGGAGAACTTTGGTCAATTTGCTGCTAATTCATATCCATACATGCATTGTGTTAAAATTCATAATTCTGATTTAATTGAAATAACACTCAACATTTTAGTCGTGAATAATTCTATGCCTCCAATAGCATATTTTAAGGTAAAACTACCAATGCAAATTGTTGAGTAATCTTTGAAAATATGGCGAGATTGGTAAGGCGTATGCCTGATAATCTAGAGGTCTCGGGTTCGAGTCCAACTCCCGCCCGGCATTAATGTCCTTCAGCAAGACAATTTTAATCTGCTTTGCTGCTCCCCACCCAGGTGTATAAATGGGTACCCTGGTCGGGTCATTTATAGCTTCAAGCGCGTAACAGCTGCTTAGCTTAAATGTACCTGTTATGACCATGGGGCAATAATAACGCGCATAGAGACGTGCGATAAGCTACGTATGATGCGCTATACAAGAATGTGTTATTATTATTATTATTATTATTATTATTATTATTATTATTATTATTATTATTATTATTATTATTATTATTACTGAACACTGGGCATCATTGATTTTTGTCGACACTTTGGAATAATAACAAAATAATTGCAAAGTACAGATTCGGGAGAAACTGTTAATTTATCTTTAAATTGTGAGTCATTCAGAAAGAATTAAACAGCACATTGATAAATTAAAGTTCCCCTGTAAGGTGAAATATGAAGACAGATAAAACAAGCACGGGATAACAGTTATATACGGAATATTTGTTTTATTTCAACAGGAAAGAAACATACTTTTTACAAGCTAAGTTGACAGAGTCAAGATGGTATAAGTTGGTCACTTTGTATTCTTAAATCAACGGAAATTAACAGAGGCAATCTACGGGCAGTGCTCTAACTTCGGTGACAAGAATATAGTGTGAATTGTGCAATAGAAAGAAATTAACAAATTTACGTGAAGCTATACATGTTTAGAATACCCTACACACTACAAAGAGTACGGTTAAACACGAGGTTTTTGTATCATATATCTTTAACCCAAGGAAAGACGTCGACATCTTTGATAGTCCACTCAAAGGACAGAAATGTGGGTGTCTGAAAGTATGCGCTTTCGTAATTTCACGATTCTCGAATTTGAGCAATTATAAGCCGTTCGCTGCTTGAGCATGGACAGATCTTGAATAATGAATATTTGTAGTAATATCGAAGAAAAACAATTTTCCCTCGCTGTCCTAAATTTGAAGATTAAGGACTACAAGACATTATGAAAGTACGTGGATCCGCACATCTGATAATGACTTTACGGGTTGATGAATTTACCGCGGTGTGAGCGCGCGGTCGTAAGTTTTTCTTTGATTACGCCCCAAATTTGCCAAAAGGTCATACCACTGTAGAGTCGTGTATTCAGACAAATCAGGCTCGTTCAGCTAGATTGGTTTGGATCAGATGACAGGAAATGAAAAGAAAAACACAGCTGGAATCCAGAATGCATCTCAGTCTTTAAAGGTATTATGATCCGTCCACCTCAATTTTTCCATCCCACCTCATCTTAATATTTCGAGACCCATAAACCTTCATTTCCCCGCTGAGTAGCTAAGAGATTGCCTTCACCAACGCAAATTTCACGACACGACGGATAACAATCTAAATCTATCATTCGTCAAAAAGAATCCTTCTACTTCGATGAAAATGCCTATAAGAAAGAGAAGACGAACATAATTTATTTATTTCATCTAGACAGCAGGCTACAGTTCGGTCTCATGTCGAGTTTTCCGTGAATTAATCAAGTATACATTACTGTAATGGAGAGGAGTATGGTGTGAATATGCGAGTCATCTCGAAAGATACTGTAACATACCACTATCTTAGAACAAAAATTGTCTAGATACACAAGAAGATAAAGCGAGGAGGAGTAGTATAGCTGAAGAAAAATATATACACATTTCTATTACAGGATTTGCAACACTTTTCTTCCCAAACAAATGTATATTCATTTTTTATAGCATTTTATAGCAGTGCTATACATTTATTTTAACGTTTTGTACAATTAAGTTTAATAAAAATTGTAAAAGCTCACAAGTTAACAACATTCATCGATGACTTGTTTGGATCTGGCAGATGTGTTTTATTAGAAATATTGACAATTCCAGGTTGTTTCAATCGATTTATTTATATCAGTAAGGTTTTTTTCCGGTATCTTGATTACGGGTCCAATTGTTTAATTAGATTGTTCTAAAGTTGAACGTGAAATGACCTTCCAAAAGATTATGTCCACGGATCCCGCTCTTGTTTGAAACTTCTGCAGTGGTGTCTTAAAATTTTATTGACATGGTGTTGCTGATTTAAGTCAAAATTTGGTCGTCTACTGCTCGTCGGCGAGGGGTGCTTTGGCTTCTACGTTTGTTGTTTCGCGCCTGCTCCTTGACATGAAATCGGCAACATTAGCTGGCATGGCTCCGCTGCGTTTCCTCTTCATGCAGAAGTCGGAGGAGAGTGCGTCCATGTACGGGTCATCGCAGAAATTCCGCTTGAGGGCTGTGTGGTAGGTATCGGACAGATGGTCTAGGAGCCTGGCCAATTCTTGTTTTGCCTGCAAATGCACAAAAATACCAAAGAAAAGAGAAAATGGGAAATTCATGATTAGTTAATTTGTTGTGATTGGTTATGAAAGGTATCATGTAACATTGTTTCCAGTTGTAAAAAATCTGAGCTACATGATCATTCATGCTTCTGGGGGCGCTGATATGGGTATAAGAAATGAAGTCTTGATTACAATGCAGTTGAAAACGATATTGACGTGCTTTTAATACGTAAAAACCAATGAGCTAACAAGTTACTCTTTTCCCCTATAAATAGCTTTGTTATAGGATTTTCACTTCGAAATACACTTAAGTACCACATACCAAACTACCCAACAAATTTCCCCTTTACTGTCTGGAATTTCATTCATCATCCTTGTTACCTTTTTCACCAAAAATGTTTAAGAATATTTAATATGCAATATAATTTTTTTTTCTCGGTAGAGATTATAGGACATTGTCATGAAGTACATAGCTTTAACAGTTTTCCCCAAATCGCGTTACACTATTTCTGTGAAATTAATTTTTTGATGTGCACGAGTAAAACCGAAAGGGTTTGGCTTCATTCTCCGAACGAGATTGGCGATCGAAACCCCTCGGTTGTCCGAACAAAATGAAGTGAAATGAAATGAAATAAAAATAGATGTACAATCAAATCAATACAGAAGCAATGGACCCGATATAGAGGGTGGATATCGCACGCGCCGCGCCCGGGCACTCAGGGGAGACCGCTTGTCACGTTTGGCTAACACCATACGTGCTGGGCCTCCTGCCAAAGTTATCACCGTCAGGTATAGCCGGTGACTTAAAGTGGCAACATTATAAAGTCAAAACCGGTATAACAGAAGATCTTCACATAATAGATAGGTGTCGAACCATACCGTAATCGATGACACGTATTTGATTTGACAGATTATATCAAAGTTTTCTCCAAGACTATTTTAAAGTAAATGACATGATTGGGGGTAGTCCTCAACTTGGGGTGAAACTATTCTAGAATTAAGTGAACTGTGCAAGGATTCAACTTTAAAAATTTGGTAGTCGAAAATTGACTCGTTCTAAAATAACTTCCATTTGAACGCCTTGTTACAGACAAATCTGTTGTGTAGGGTTCTATGGAATGTATTTTTATAGGAGCTCTGGAGAAACAAAATGTTAGCATGTTCATGCTTGATTCGGTTTAATTACAGAAATTCTTCTAGCCAGGAGATACCTTCCAGCTGGTGTATCCATAGATATATCTTTCAACCTGTTTGGTTAAAGAGGCATTTTCTCCCAATCATTTCACTGCCCTTTAAAAGTTGATATTTAGGTTAACAATTACCCGTAAAACCTTCGGTTGACATGTGCCCCTCCTCCCCCACCCCCTCACACATAACACCGTGTGTCACAACCTTCAGTCTAAATATCTTTGATATTTCGGAAATCCTTGTAATGCATAACATTTACTCCCATCCAGTTAACTTATTAACCTGCTGAAATGTCGCACGACGTGTTTACGTAAATATAAGTTTGTGAGCGGAATAATGTGGACTCTGTTTATGTATTAAAATCGGAACGATTAATAAGGCTAATTTTTGCTCCGAAGTAGATTAAACAAGATGTACGTGTAATATTAGGAAATATTCTTACGACGTCGAAGTAACGTGGGTTTATCCGTTTTCACATGCATAACTAGGATTATCACTGTGCTCTTTAACCGCGCAAGCTGCATGAAGAGAAAGTTGGGATAAAGGGACAGATACGCAAATAGATAGATGGATAGATGTAAAAATAGATTTGTATAATTATACATATAGGTCATACATGTATATGTAGATAGCTGGTACATGTAGATGAATACGAATACTACAGATAGATAAATAGATAGATTGATAGATAGATAGATAGATAGATAGATAGATAGATAGATAGATAGATACGTAAGTTGAAAGATAGATAAAGAGGTAGATATATATAGATATATTGATTGATAGATAGATAGATAGATTGATAGATAGATACATAGATGGATAGATAGATAGAGAGATAGAGAGATTGATCAATACATATATATATATGCAGATAGATAGATTGATAAATAGATTGATTGAGTTATTGATTGATTGATGGATTAATAGATAGATGGGTAGATGGATAGATAGATATGTAGGTATAGGTAGATAGATAGATAGATAGATAGATAGATAGATAGACGAACCGACAAACACATAGACATGAAAAGTGACTCTCTGATATATGACATAACCCATTCCACTATAATTATTAATTTCCCGCTGATTTCAGGTGACGAGATTTGCTTCCCGATGAGCTGTGAAATTTGGAATTATATTGGGCGTACCGGACTCCTACCACGGCTTGTCATCTCATAACAATATTTAATCAAATATGGAACGTAGGTAGAGACCAGTGTGATTATGATTATATGAAGACTGATTGTCTTACGTAATGTTTTGTAGTTGTGAATTATACGGCGGACTGACCTTCGACATTTTCAGAAGTGGGAACTAAGCCATGTAAATAGCTAGAGGCACGTCCGCAGTTCAATTCCTGTATTTCACCCTATATATTCAGCCTTTTCTTTTGAGTGATGCACTAAACTTCGTTGAAATATTATGCATACTTCACTTACTCTGACATATGTCATATAAACAGCTAATCAATCTATCAATATTTTCTTAATCACACTCTCACGGATTTTCAAAATATGCTGATAATAATTTAATACACCATGTAAAGTACATCGACCAGGCATTTTACGGTGTGCTGTCACAGTTCTTAGTTATTGACTCTCACAGTGATAGGAGACTATCATAGAACACAGTGAAAAAAGGAGGTCTCTAGGTATCGCGTAGTCTGGCTTCCCCTACGTTTATATCAACCCATCGTATTTTGATATGGAAATTGCTATCATCAGTCAACTGTTTTAACTAATACTAGTGTTGAGCCATGGTTCATTTTCTCGCGGGCTTTGGGTTATAATGGTCGTCAAAGTTAATACGACGTCACAGGTCTGGATCGAGTCTAGATATCGCGACTGTTGTCTCAATTCCTTTATTCTTATTGGCTAAGTACAGAGGTCACGTGGTTTCTCTGAGCAACACATTAAACGCGATGTCAAACGACAGAAGCGAGCTCCATTTGGAAGAAATCATCCGCATTGAATGTCACTGAGAATTTCTGTCAAATTAAGACGGCGTGAATTTTGCTCCACGAAATTCCAATTTCGACCGTTTCGAATGAAATTTCAGTGTGACAGGCGTGAGAAACTTTGGACCGATTGAGGTTATCGTTATCCTTCGCTTCTTTAATTTCGCTGATTCTGTAATTGTGTTGAACGGAGAGGTGATCTGGTTGTGTGGTGGCACGCTTGTGGGTTTCACTCAACTACACGCTATAGGGTAATCACCGTTAGGTGATTTGAAATTTAATCACTCAAATTTCTAACATGGTTGCTGGGGTTAAAACAAATTAATATATTGTTGGTAGTACTCAACGCACGTTCAAATATCGCTCTCACATTAGTCTACAGGTGTCATGCGTTTCCCAGACCGGTCGAGTTTTTTCTTTTTTCGTTTCTGGTCCTAGTCTTCTCTCTACTTTGAATTCAAAATTCACATGAACGTTAAATTCACCGATATTGTAATTTGGGAATAATTAATTTTTCATTGAATTTTACAATCTCTCTGATTTAAAGGATGGATAAAATAATTCGTTATTTCGTGTGGCTCTGTGTGTTCTGGTTGTAAGGCTGTTCTTCTTTTAATTCTGCCTTTGGATTGCAACAAGTGGAATTAACTCACACAAAATCCGATTCGTAGGTTTAATCTACTCCTGTCAATCCTTTACAGTTTTCCAAGATTAACGATTAACCTTTTTTCGAGAAATGAATTCACTATTAACTGTACTTTTAGAACCCCAAAACAAACAAACAAAAACCACCAAAATTCGCACTAGAGGTCACTTCTTACAGCGTAATGTTTCGCTGAACAATTTACTGCAAAATCGTACAAATGAAACATAGCACATAACGTAGAATGTCTAAGATCCTCAAACGGGTAATTTCCATTTAGAAAGGTTCACTGACCTACTTCTGACTATGAATTTGTAAGACGAACATGTTTGCAATGGAGTCGAGGAAATCATGTCACATTCCCGATGACAAGTATGTTACTGTATTTGTTTAATCGAGGGAATGAACGAGTTCGTAAATGAGGTCGACCGTTTCCGCTGTCTCCCTTTAAACGAGAACAGCGTGGTCGAAAAATTTCATTTCCGACAGATTTGACCCGTTAATCAAAGAAACCAGAACACGTGACTACTGTAACGTGAAATTGCGCCCAAAATTCGACGTTCTGCCCAGGAAAACAAGAACAGTGCAAGAAATAATACCCGATAAAATAATTTCATAATTTGATCTCGGGCACGTCGGGGCTAACTCTGGCGTGACGTCGGTTACTGAGGCGGGGAAATTATCAAATCAAATTCAATGTTCCATTTTTGCGTTCCTCCTTTCTTTTCTGTTTGTTGATTCCCGTGTGTCCAATATGACTGAAATGATTGATGATAAAAAATGGCATTATTACGCGAATACGTGCCATCTACAGCTTTTGAAGTGGTGTGTAACTGTGCTGTCCTCGTGACTTCGATGTTACTTACTTTAGATTGTTTCTGTAGTATGATTAATGTATACACTAGAATGTGCCAATAATTACACAAATAATGATTAGTTTGCTCATGAGAAAAAGTTCAATATCAATTTCAATACTTTGAAAAAGGAAAAGTGGTCACACGTGGTGTATATGCACCGCAAAACAAAATGCGGCATTGAATCTTACAAGAATGGTGTTGCACAATACGGATGGTAGAAAAGAGTAAGAGGGAAAGAAGAAAAGAGGCAGGCAAAGAAAGAGGATGGAGAGATTAAGTACAACATTTCTGGAATGAAAGGAACTGGTATGAATATGCAAGGGGGAGAGAGAATTGGAGAGATCATGTTGAGGCCATCATCCAGCAGTGAATTGACAGTGGCTGAAGAAAGTTAATTTTCAGCACCTTTGGTTTTTAAAGATACACTTCTTTTGTCTAAAGTAATAGCTTGGAAAAGTTAATTATCAGCACTTTTGGTTTTTAAAGATATGCTTCTCTTGTTTAAAGTAATAGCTTGGTGTTTAAATAGCGCCCACTGTGTTAAAAATCACGTTTTCGTGAACATTTTATAACATGCCCTTGTTGTAACCTTGTATTTCAGAACACGTTTCAGTTTAGATGCAATAATTTACACTGGACGAACTGACGAAATAAAAGTGCGGTAATCATCTCTTTGGAAAACCACAAAACTATATTTATAGGTTAATTAGGGTTTCGTTTAGCTTTCCCATTATCGCTTAATTAATAAAAGGAGACCGATACGCTAAAACATTTTTTCCGATTCAATGAAGCTTGATTCACAGGCTTTAATTGATTTACTGAACTAAAGTAGGTTATATCTTATTAAATTTAATCAATTTACTCAGGACGGAAGCTGAGGCCACTGCATATACGGAAACTCTTAAATGAATTAAATGCGTACACTGGGCTAGATTAAGGGAAACACACTTTTTTCACCAATTTTAAGTGTTCATTGTGGATTGAGGTTTGTAATTGCCGGCTAAATCTGTTGGGGTTTGATAGTATAATGCATTTTGAAACGTTCTAGTAACCCCAACGTTTTATCAGAACCCTCTCTTGTACATCATCTGCACTCTACATCCTGAACTCAACTCAAGTATAAACAAATACTTGACCGATTTGATCAAATTAATAGCAAGGTGCACGCGAGATTAGTAGCAATTAGTTTCCGTTTCACCCATTAAAATAACAAAATAAAGTTCCGATGGACATACAATTAGACTGATCAACGTCCATCAAAACATTAGTTAACGTCGACGTATTTTTGTCGACTGACGGAACCGAGACCGCAGTTGCAGTTCGCTACTCTCCCCAGATGACTTATCGTCATACTGAAATAATAAACTTGAATTTCGTCTTTCGCCAATTTAACAATTCCGCCCTTGCCCTTCTGTAACTCATGCTCGTTTATCCACTGTCTTAGAGGCTGTATTTCTTATTTGCACACTAAACCAGATTTGATCCAACAAAAGAAACGTATATAAAAAATACCGTGTTTAGAGTTTTTCATAGTTATAGTTTTCATACGTTCTAAAAAAACCTGAAATATAAACGATGTGATTTGAAATTGGGTCGTTGATCTAGTTGTATTTTATAACGGTTTTGTAAGTTTCAGAAACTGGATGTAACTTTCTCTAAGGCCTTGGTCACACTAGCAGTTGCGACTACCTGCGATCAAATGAATCGTACGACAAGGGCCTCCGCAGCCAGGTCGCAAGTAACTCGTACGATTTGTGCTGTATGGTCACACTTGTACGACCTGTTTGCCACTTGTCGTAGGTAATCGCACGAATGCAAATCGCTCATCGCACCACTAGTTGCACGATCACCTGAGACAATCGGCAGACAGTCGTGCGATCACTTGCGGCAATGTGTGGGTAAATGTGCGATTACCTACGGCTAATGGTACACAAACGCGCGATTTAGCTGCCGACTAGGCTGGCAGGTATTCGTGCGATCACTTGCGTCATGAATGGTAGCTAATCGTACGGTTACCTTTTGCTCATCGTACGAACGTCGTGCATTCATCGTGTTTCAAACGAGAGTGCCTACGGTTGGCATTCGATATGCAAAATTATGCGTTTGTGAAAAGAAGGTGTGAATGGAATGCTTTTTAACAACCTCAACAAAGGAAAATATTTATTTTACGTTCAGTTATTCACGT
>JZLH01S0013307.1:15687-28097 GCA_001188425.1 Eucidaris tribuloides
CTACTGACATTTAATTTGCAATGGGTAGCAAAGAGCTTCGAAGAATGACCACGAGTGCGTTGGTACTCAGATCTTGTAAGAAAGTGTTCTGGACGCATCAATACCATGTAAAATTTTATGCACCTGAATTATGTCACCTCTATTCAAGAATGACAACATACTCTTCACTTTCCTCCTTCACTTCATTGTACAGTATTTGTAGGAGTCTACACGTGTACAGCACCTCTCTTCAAAAAATATTAGATATCAAATAACACAGTACCTCCTGATTTAAAAATAAAAAACGGGACGATCAACAAGAAATTAATTTCACATTGTTTTATTTTCAAAAAAGTTTGAATTCAAAGTTGTGAAAGTATGTATACTGGTACAGACATTCAGCTTGTATATCGGCTTACTATGTAAGTGTAAAATGTCATACAATGTTTCATATATATGTCATTTTGATATTACAGCTTTAGGGTGTCAAGTCGCCTGGAGGCCTTCTATACCGGGGGCAAAGTTCAGATATCATCTGATGGCCAGCATATATTTTGCACACATGGAGATGCTGTACAGGTCATTGATTCTCAGACAGGCAAAACTACCTGCTCTATTAAAGATGTAAGTAAAATTTTGTTCCTGTAACTCATTTGTACTTAAAATTATAACTAGAGAAATGTTCATTGGGTCTGAGAGCTTATGTCAAGACTTATTTCATGCTTAATTGTTTCTGCACTGTTTTTTAAAATACCATTTACAACTTTATTGTGCTCCTCCAGGTTAAACAAAATACAGTCAAACCTGTCTTAGTGGCCACCTCTATATAGCAGCCAACCTGTCTAAAGTGGCCACTAAAATAGTTCCCCTGGAGACAGATCATGTATTAAAGAACCTGTCTATAGCAGCCACTTGTCTATAAAGGCCACAATTTTTGTTTCCCTTGGGTGGCCACTGTAGACAGGTTTCACTGTAGTATTATTTCATAAAACAAAACTTGTAAACAAAAAGGTGACAAGGGAGAACAAACCAGAAACCAGGCCACATTATATCCTCCTCTGCCTTTGATTAAAAGATATCTTTAATGTGGTACTGATTATTACATTAACTAACTGGCTGAATCAAAATCCACATTGTAAGATGGTGATGTCGTAGTGATGTGTAATTCTTCCTTTTTGTTATATTTTTTCATCAGGATGGTGGAGATGAAGTAACCTGTTTTGCTGTCACTTCAGATAATCAGGTAATTGACCAAAGTGCTGTTCATACCCTTAGCAAGAAAATGCTTAAAGACATTGTATAACATTGTTTCCAGTTAAAAAAAATCTGAGTTACATGATTCTATATGCCACCAGTGTCTTTGATAAGGTCTAAAAATGAAGCCCTGATAAAAATTGCATTTCAAATGATTATTTAGTGCTTTAAAAAAGTGAAAATCCTAAGTTGACCAGATTCACTTGCCCATTTCCTCCCATAGACTTACTGTGTGTACATGTAGATCTAGGCTATTTTGTACTCGGTCCAAGTATTAATGTTTATTCATTCATGTCTTGCCAGTGGCAGCATAAATTTCCAAACTTTGTATTCTAGGGTGTTAATTTGTCCATTCAAACACTACTATGTAGCTGAGATAGCAAAGTTGGCAATTTTTTTATTTGAAGCTCCACAATGTTAGCATGTGTCTTTATTTCAGTGTATCAACATGAACTCCTATAGACATGTAGACCCAAACTAATTTCCTTCCTAATATCATCAAGATTAATCCGGCCTTTTCCAGTACCTTTTCTGGGACATTCTGTAAATTAACTGTAAAAGTGATTTTTCTTGAGCTACATTTTATGTCTTTTAAAAATGTTCTGAGGTTTAATACCATTGACAATGGCCATAAAAAATGAATTATATCCATTTTTACACCCTGAAAATATATACCTTTTCCATAGCAATGAAATAATGTGACATATTAATAATTTCCATTGTAAAGTCATGGATTTTATTAGGACTAACCTATCTGAGTTAAGTTGTAATTCACATTTTTACTGGTTCAAATTATCAGATTCTCATCATAGCATACAGAAATTCACTGATCAAGCAATGGAACTGGAGAGAAGCAACATGCACAAGAACTTGGCAGGTAAGATTACAATGTCAAAGAAAGTTGAAATTGCCCAGCTGAAAATAAGGGAAGTGAAATTAAAAGACAAAATGCAAAAATACCCACATTAACATTAATTACCCTTGTACTAAATTCACTGTGTTACAACATATAATGAATTATTTTATGTAATTTTCATGGAAAACTATCATCTAAGATATCTAATTTCAAAAAATATTGAAGCCTATTGATTTCTTGCAAGTTTTAATTTTCACCCTCATGTCCACTATAGTTTGAAAATGGCCTAAGGCAAATTTAATTTTATATAAGTCATACAGAAATGTAGTCTCGGTTCCAGACCATGTGACTTTTTCCATCCCCAGAATACTAGTACTTTCCCTCTCCAAGTTTTTCTACCTTTACTCTGCCTAGTCGATGAACATACCTCAGAAAACTAGACTTAGTTCAAGACAGTTAACTGATGATAGTAGGCCTATTTTTTCTACGAAAAAGGATAAGTTCTTGTATCTGGGAGCCAGACTAACAGGGATGATTAAACGAGACAGGGGAAAATGGAAATATCAAGTATAAATTTGCCTAATTTTCGTTATATAAATATTTATATCTAATTAGAAATCTCATCAAACACATACATCAGGACACAAATTCCTATTTATTAATGAATAGAAGTTTAGTGCTCTTCAACTCTCCGTAGAGATTTAGTTTTGAATGTTCTTTTTTGTGTGTTTGTTTGTTTGTTTGCCCACGAAGCTGTCCTATGAAGATTAAGGAAAAATAGTACAGAAATGATTTGGGGCATGCTCAAACTTATTATTATTTTGTTTGTTTGTTTTGTTTTTTGGCCAATGTATTTTGATTTTAAATTAACTGGGAACAGGGAGTTTGATTTTGTTATTTTGTATTATTGTTGTAAATTTTTGTTAATTTATTATCATTTTGTTCACTACAGTCTCTCCACAGAGGCCCTGTAGTAAGCATGGCCTTCGATACCACATCAACTCTACTGGCGACAGGAAGCAGTGATGGAACAATCAAAATTTGGGACATCATCCGACAATACTGTACTCACAATCTGAGAGGCTCACAGGGGGTTGTCAGGTGAGAGAGGGGGATGGGCCTTCTCCAGATTGGCAACCAGAGTTGTCAGTTTGATATTACCATATTAAAGGGCCGTGACATGATTGGGATGGTTAAAAAAATTCCTCTCAAACCTAAGTTGATGAAAGATTTCCCAGTCTATACACTATCTCCTGGCTAGAAGGATTTGTTTTGAATTTGTATTTTAAAGGAGAATCAAACATAAACACACCAGGATTCTACTTTTCTCATGCCCCAAGAGAAATTAATCCCATAGAAAGCTACACAACAAATTTGTATGTCACAATAAGTCAACTTTTAACCACAAAATTTTCACAGTAGAATCCTTGCATAGTTTACTTGATTCTAGAATAGTTTTAACCCCAAGTTGAGGACTACCCCCAATCATGTCATTCAAAAAATATGTTCCCCTTCTTCATTCTATGATTGAGTTTTAAAATTTCACTGTGTGTTTGACTGTTTTAAGCTTCACTTCAAAAATAACTTAATACTGTGATAAAATTTCATTATTCTTAAACCCTTTTGCACTCACAGTGTATCAAAACATGTTGGCACATCAGGTGCTCCTCGGAATGTATCAGATATTAGCTTTCCTTGGCTGCATTTGTTCTGATAATTCATATCTAGTGATGTGTATTTATCTATGAATTGCCAGCCATCTTGGCAATGCAATTTGTTCATGGTATCAAGCCAGAAATACCGTATTAGTACCACTGGCTGTATTAAAGCCCAAGTTCAGTTTGGGGGATTTTTTTTTTATTTGAAAGCTTTATGCCCAAAGGTCTTATCACACCTATAACAGATTCTGAATGTCTTTGGGTTTTTTTTTTATTAATTAATAAAAAATCGTCGGGGGGGGGGGGGGTTGGTTGGGGACACCGAAGATTGTTGGGGTATCCCCGAGATTTTCGACTGTATTTTACATTATAGCATCCAAAGGGTTAATAAGGTATTAAGGTTATCTGAGTTATACCTCATCAGAAAGAGCAGACTCTTTAATTAATTTAAAAAAAATGAAAGAAATTCAGAATCTGTTATTGCTGTGATATCATCTTTGGGCATAAACCTTTCAGTTAAACAAAAATCCCCAAAACTAAACTTGGGCTTTTGATAATGAGGCCAGTATGAATAGAACCATAGAACAAAGTTGTGTACATCAGTCACCATGCTATCTTCTGAGCAAATCAGCAAAATCAGAATTGTGTGCAGTAATCCAAGCAAGTTTGTTAAAAGAATAAAGTGTATAGTAGCTGTCTACGTTTGATTACTTGGTTTTTAACTTCTGGTGAAAAGTACTGCTCTATTCCTTCTTTATGGGAAGTAATGAATGCTAGAAATGCATGGATTATAACTGCCTTTACTTGTAGCTCATTTCGCTGATGAGCCCCAGTTATCATGTTTAAATCAACAACATCATTTGTAATGCAAGTTCACTCTCTACAAAACTTTCAGAAAGAGGAGTTTCTAGGGGTGCATCTATATTGATATTTATGTATATATATTTCATTTCTCCCCGTAGCATTGTCCAGTTTCACCCCAGTCCAGAGAGGCTTCACCTGTTTTCTGTGTCCGATGACAACAACATCAGAATCTGGGACTTACAAAGTAGCAGGTGAGATCTTGACATTCAATCCATTGACTCTACCGGTCCTGGTGGTAAATCCAGTCCCTAATTTCTCATAATTCTTCATAGAAACACCAAGATATGATATTTCACTCAAATAAATTGCAATGTGATTCAAGCTCTCTTCTCTCCACCCTATCTGACTTCACAGTTGTACTTATAGTGCGAGTTAGGTTTTAATAAAATTGAGAATTAAAGTAAGTCTTAAAATAGTGTAAATGTTCAAACAAACAGAGAAATGTTTAGTGATGTAATGACCGAGTGTTCAGGCCAAGTTCAGAAATCGTCTGTAGTATTTCAGCACACAACCAAGACTATTTATTTTGCATTATAGTGAAGATTATATGTGCTTTTTTGTCATTTGATGTAAAAAAGGTCATCATTCCATTCTGCTTTGACTGTGGACAATGAATACAGTTTTAAAGAAGTGTGAGCTACATAATCTTCCATGCTCCAAATGTCTTTGATAAGGTCTAAAAAAGAAGCCCTGACAAAATTGTATTTCAAAATGATAATTTAGTGCTTTAAAAAGTGAAAATCTATGAGTACTCGGGTTAACCAGATTCACCATGCCCATTTTCCTCCCATATAGACTTACTGTGTGTAAAGCTAGACTATTTAATACTCCACTGTAGTGAAAATTTATGGGTGACATGCATGAATACATTCATGCATATCTTGCCAATGGCAACATAATAAATCAAACTTTTGTATTCTAGGGTGTTTGTTTGTCCATTTAACTCTTAACGTGCCGAAGTCGCAGATCCGCGACAAGTAATACACGTAAAGTCCATAGAGGTTAAAATCCTGCGGCACGTTAAGAGTTAAGCACTACTTTGTAGCACAGACATCACAGTTTGACAATTTTTTGTTAAAATTGAATCTCCACAATGTAAGCCTGTGTCTTTAAGAGTGGCGATACATTGTCATTGTTATCACTCATTCTGACATGTATTCCATACCAAGACTAACTTCAATGATAAAAGTGTTTAAACTACATATTTTTGTACTCGCAGCTGTATGTCGGTTTTAAAGACCCACTATGGAGCCGTCACTAGTCTAGCCTTCAGCAGTGATGGTAACACTCTCCTGTCTAGCGGCAGGGACAGTGTTGTTGTCATCTGGGACCTGACCAAGATTGAACCCAAGAAGACCATTCCTGTGTTTGAGGTTAGTTTTGATGAAGTGTTTGTTCAAAATACACGTAACAGGTTGTTTTTGCTATATTCTTTGTACAGAGAGCATGAAAAAAATATTCTCTCTGCAAACTTGTATCCACCTGTAATTCTCAGTTTGCAGTGTAGTCATCATCTATATCTAATGTTGTATATTTTGATATGTTCAAATGTTATTTGACCCCATTCTAACGAGCTTCCGCTTTTTCAGGGGTTCCAAAATGTATGTAATGTTTTTATTGTACAAATGTGATTGTTTGTTAATTTGTTTTTTGTGGCTGAATAAATGAAATGAAATAAAATTTATTAATTTCTGAAATCAATGAAACCTGAAAGTAAATCAACATTTTTGTAATATTTATTTCTTTTCATTTCAGACCCTAGAATCTGTGCTAATTTTACCGGACAACAACTATCCCCTCCTAAATGTAAGCAAAGGCAAAAGTGACTTACATTTTCTGACAGCTGGAGCAAAAGGTTAGTAGTTATCCTTTATATCAGTCATGGAGTTGTCCATACGCTCCCCCTGGGGCATATATCTCAGGTACTTTGGCAAGTAAATTGCTTGGTATTTTCAGTTGCCACTAGCTTTTACAAGTTGCTAATGATGATCAATGACAATTTATACTTGCAGAACTAAGTAGAGTATAATCTGTATATTTCATGGGGGCGGGGGCATAATTTTCATGAATTTCACAAATATTTCACCTAACATATATATTCAATTGACTGGTACAGAAAATTTATGTATGGAAACTTCACCAACTGTGATTTTAACCTTTTGTGAAATTCTGTAAACATGCATCATCCAGAAAATATCTGTATGTGAAATATATGGTAAATAAAGAATAAACTTAGCTTAAACTGAACAAATATACTTCAGATGTGTTTACAATAATTATCTTGCAGTTAAATATGCACTTGACCACTGCACATCTTGCATGGAATGTGGTATGAATACTGTAGGATTCATCAAGCTAAAATAAATATAATGTAATAAATGAGTAAATTACTTACTTAACCTGTTGGAGAAGATTTTATTTCAAGATAGTACCAGGCGTAGCACAGCGCTACAATTATCGCAGGTTTTATCATTGATGAATGCACTTCATTTGCATAAAATCAACAAGTGTGTACGGACCGATGCGAAAAAAGGTCAAAAAATTTCGAAGCTAAAATCTTCGACGAAACACAAACTACTGATTCCAAATGTAAAGAAAGTTGGAGTATGATGGATTTCTGATAAAAACATGTGCATGAACAGACTATTGGAGGATTTTAAAATGTGAAATTTTATGAAAGAAATTTACCTCCAAAACGGAAAAAGTAGCGCAAGAAACTATCGTAAAATTCACCCATTTAATCTGCCATTGTAGAAATGTGAATACCATGAACAGAAAGGAAATTTATCGTACCTACGTCGGCTGAAATGTCATTTTACAGCATTACCATCCGCTCCCATGTGAAACAATATCGTACCTCAATGTCCCTATGTCATCGATAAAAATTAAAACTATGCGAAATGGAATCAGTCCCACTCATTGCTTTTCGTGTATTTCCTCCCGGCTCGCCACGGTGTGTATATCTATGGAGGCCTGTGTGTGTGCGGTGCAGGTTGTTGTTTGCAGTGAATGCTGTGTGACTGTGCAGAACTCGCTTGACTCAAGTCAGTGCGCGAGCAAGGAAACAATGTGCGCATGCGTGCAGCCTGAATAACGGAGTTCGCTGGCCAAAATTTTTTATATCGAGTCGCATAGGGAATACACGATTTCTCAAAATCTACTGGCTTGCCCCAGCTAAAACTTTCCCTATAGATGAATGGAACCTTCCTCAATATGGTAATGAAGTCAGTGTGTGGCCTCATGGGGGTCCGCCATTGTGTCAAGCAAAAACAGACAGCTTGTTTTTGTAGAGTTGTATTTAAAAACATGTTTATATCTCAAGTTCTAATTCATCAAATTTCATAATTTTGGTATTGATATCAAGTTCATGGAAAACTTAGATAGCCTGGGAAGTTTCAGTTCATAACTTGCTGGCAAAACGACGCAATGCGAAGGTAAAGATTTTGACTCTTTCTGACCTCGTGTGCGGACCTCCGTAGAAGTTCGTTGGAAATTCAAAATAAACAGGGCGATAATGATATGCAAATTGGAGTGCTACGCTGCGCCTGGTACATATTCTCCATAAACCACATCCGAGATATCTTATTCTTTGTCTCCAGTGGGTTAATAAGTGAAAACAATCAAGTTCTTAGATATATATAAACTCCTCAAAAAAAGTTTGGAAATCTGAGTTTGATCGGTTATATCTCCCGTTTCGTGGTAAAAATCAGAGCAAGCTTGATATTATCGGGAAGATTATTTAATTTTCTTTAAAATGATACCCTACGTGTTATGATTATGCCATCAGAGAAAGGGTAGTCTCTTAAAATGTGGTGTAAAGTGTAAATTGAAAAGCTGCAAAATGACCAAAGTTCGGTAAGTCACCCAATTTTTTTTATTGTTGATGAGTGAGTTTCCCTATGTCTCTTTGGTTGTTATGCACTTTAATGTGATCATTGACATGGATTGAAACAAACACCTGCACAAGTAAGCAAACAACAGCAACAACAAGTGAACAAAATAAACAAACATAAATGTTTGCATGCAGCCCAGACCTCAACCCCATTGAACATTTGTGGGATCATCTCAGACGGGTTGTACGGAAGAGAGTCACAAATGTACGACATTGGCAGGTTTGCGTCAATTACTCATTGACGAGTGGAATGCCATCCCACAGCAAAGAATCACGAAGGTCATCAACAGCATGAGGAAGCGGTGCCAGGCGGTGGTGCAGGCACGTGGGTTGTCCACCCGATACTGTACTCTGATCATGTCATTAAAATCAATGAGCATTGATGAAATCACAGATCCATGTGAACATAAACATGTAAATCAAGCTCCTGCCACTTTTTTTTTAATTACTTTGTGTGTTAATATGGTGAAAGGTCTGTGAGATTAAATGCCTTGTGTCCAGTGTTTAAATGCCCATACATGTTTGTTTGTTAGTTTTTTTCACTTTTGTTGTTGTTATTTGCTTATTTGTGCAGGTGTTTGTTTCAATCCATGTCAATGTTCACATCAAAGTGCATAACAACAAAAGAGACATTGGGAAACTCAGTCATCAACAAACAAACAAATTGGGTGACTTACCAAACTTTGGTCATTTTGCAGCTTTTCAATTTACACTTTACACCACATTTTAAAAGATTGCACTGTCCCTGATAGCAAAATCATAGCAAGTAGGGTATCATTTTAAAGAAAATTAAATAATCTTTCCGATGATATCAAGCTTGCATTGATTATTACTACGAAACAGGAGATATAACCGATCAAACTCAGATTTCCAAACTTTTTTTGAGGAGTTTATATGAATTGTAAGTAATAATGATATAATGGTAATAAATATGTAAAAGAAAATGAGTATCCAACACAATTTAAGTTCATAGATTATTATTGCTGTTGTTAATTTGTTGTTGTGTATTTCATTCATTGTATGATTATTGTATTTTGACTGTTGAGTGATGTTACATGTTATCATTTAGAGGCGCTTCGCTCTATTGCCACTAATTTTGTCTAATTTTCACAGGTGTCATCAAAGTGTGGGATGCTACCGGCCAGTGTCTGTACAAACAAACAGGGAGCCCTCTGGAGTTTGTCAAGGGAAAATCACATCAGTCCGCACAGGATCAAGATGACCCCATCATCATAACCCAGGCTACGTTGTGCAAAGAAAGTAATTCTGTTGCCATAGTAACCTATGACCACAACATAGTCTTCTTTGGATTCGATGACTTGAATTTACAGAAACAGGTTTGTTGCAGTAGTAGTATGATTGGATTGGCTAGGATTGTTTAAAAATATCCTTGAAGTAAAGTTAAAGAGATCATACAGTTTTTGTGGTAAATATTTTTTTCTACTAATTCCTGTACTGTTATTAGATAGATGGAAAAAAGAGATAGATCGATATATAGACCAATTCAGTTTCAGAACACTGGAGTTTATGTCAGCCATAATGGGGGGCTTCCAAAACAATGGGTTATGTAATGAGTCAGGTGCATTGAGATGTCAGTGTTTTTGTTATGCATGTTTGAAGCCTCCTGGGTAGACATTAGCATAAAAAACAGCACCCAAACCAAACAGGTCTAGAGGTAGAGAGATCTAAACACTACACAAAAAGTAAGTTCCCCCTTATTCAAAATACTGTATCTTTTTAACGAAATAATTTTGAGCAAAACAATTTTGAAGGAGTGTATCTGGACTCATTGCCTAACTTCTGTGTGAAAATGTGATTGATCCATCAAGTCATGCATGAGTGAGCACATATTAAAGGTCAAAAGTCACTTTTCAAAAGTCACAAGAGTCATTTTGGGGGATTTCTGATGCAGGATTTTGACAAATTCTGTTTCTGGTGAATGATTAATCGCTATTTATGTTAATCATCTATCGTTTGACCCCCTTACACCTCCCCTGACACTTTTGCATATTTTATGCCAAGGTGAGCTCAATTTAAAAATGTCCGTCCTTCCTGAATTTTGAAATTGTAAAATCCATTAAGTTTATTGAAAAAAATGAAATCCGATATTTTTCATCAACATGTATCTTTACATGTTGTATGAACATGAGAGGTTGTAACCATGTCATGGTTGAGTGAATACACTTTATAAATAAAGCAAAAAAATGTCATGTCAATTTTTTACCATTATTTTGGCATAAGAGACGACTCCTGTGACTTTTGAAAACTGACATTTTTGCCTTTAATGCATGCTCACTCATGCATGACTCATTGGATCAGTCGCATTTTCACACAGAATTTAGTCAATGAGTGTAAGAACACCCCTGCCAAATTGTTCTGCTCAAATTTGCTTCGTTAAAAAGTTATGGTACTTTGAATAAGTGGGAACTTACTTTTTGTGTAGTGTTTAGATGGATGGATAGAGAGACAGAGAGATAGGTAGATAGGTAGATAGGTATATAGGTAGATAGATAGATAGATATATAGGTAGATAGATAGATAGATAGATAGATACAGTAGACAGATAGAGGTAGATCGATAGACAGATAGATAAATAGACAGAAATGAGACAGTAGATAGATAGAAAGATAGATGGATAGATAGATAAATAAATAGATCAACAGAAATGAGACAGTAGATAGATAGAAAGATAGATAGATAGATAGATAGATAATGTAAATAGATAAAAGGATAGATAGATACATGTAGATAGATAGATAGATAGATAGATAGATAGATAGATAAATAAAAAGATAGATAAGTAGATATTTGCTACATGCAGATAGATAGATAGATAGATAGATAGATTGAAAGTAGATAGACAGTAGACAGAAAGGAAGATAGGTTGATATATTTAATCAACTCATCGCATGGCCTGAAGGCCAAATTACATAGGTTCAGCAAGAGTGATAGAAACACCTATATCCTTGTGTAAGAATGGACATATTTATGCAGCATTTACCTTCTTAAAGCCCAAGTTTAGTTTTGGGGATTTTTTGTTATTTGAAAGCTTTATGCCCCAAAGTCATAACCCTGCAATAATCAGTGTTGGGTCCGAGACAGTTTCAGCCGAGACGAGACGAGACCGAGACAATTAGTGTTCGAGACCGAGACGAGACAGAGACACTTGTTCTCAGAATCAGCCGAGACGAGACCGAGACCGAGACAATTACCTACGAGACCGAGACGAGACCGAGACACTAATGCCCGAGACAGTGAACGAGACACTATATACAATGCACACACTTTCTTCCATATTCCCACCGACCTGATTGCAATTATAGACTACTACTACTACTACTACTTCTACAGATTTAAGTTAATTTCTGATATCATTCATTGTATCATCATCATCATCAGCATCATCATCATCATCATCATTTCATAATCATAGAAGATGAGAGTGGGCTTTGAGGGGGGGGGGGTATGTACCTGGCGGGACCATTGCCTGATGTGAATGTGTCATTGTATCAAGTAAGCAACCTACGTCAGGGGGAAGGCTGAAAAGTAAAGACCGAAGTTTTCCACAATGCAGATTTTTCACGGAAATCACGGAATTCGAGGTACTAGTATAATGCAGAAAACAACATTTTGAGCAAAAATGAAAAAAAAAAATCATGGCCTGGAATTCCACCCGAAGTAAAATTTATAAATATTTACTGAATAAAACTAAACTTACTGTATTTACCAAACAGATGCTTGATAAAGCCAAAAAATCATGCGTTACCTGTAAATATGTCCCCAAACCTGAAATCAAAAACCCCCATGGGCCTTGTAAGCTTGACGTTATTTGTGATTTCTACCAGCACAAATTCAAGTCGGAAAAATTGCTAAATTACAACACGGAGAAAAATGGAATTTGATATTA
>JZLH01S0013324.1:4282-19248 GCA_001188425.1 Eucidaris tribuloides
GATAAACCACTATGATATACTTGCGGATCCCCCTTTTATTGTTTTGCCAATCACTGATTTATCATTTATCTAGCATATCAATGATATTGATTATTTGCTTGGTATTATATGAACTAATAACAACAGATATCATTTCAACTCACGCCAGGAATAGCCACTAAAGTCCGAAATCGAACGCCAGTAAACGCCATTCCCGCATATCCATCTGCTCTCCTCGTCCGAGTACGTACAATCCAACCAACTGCAGTTTGACGCCGGATGATAGTTCTCCAAGATGTTGGCCGCGTTGAAGTTCTCCGGGGCCGATGCCAGTGCGAGGGAGCCATCAGTGCAACATGGGCCCGCTTCCGACCATGTGAATCTGCTTTCCGTGGAGTAGGCAAAATACCCGATTCTGTAACCGTAATAATCGTTTACACGGTAATATACTCCAACGCAGAACGATCCTATGCGCACACACACGAAATAAAAAGCAATGGAAAAGTATATTAAATAATTATAACCTATGTATGTTTTCAACAAGAGTCAAAGAGTACATGAAATATTATTTTTCGTAAGAGACTAGTTTGATGGAAAGTTTACCTTCAAATTAATGTGAATTCAGTGAAAGCAGGACATTTAAAACAAAAATCTTACATTGAACGTATGAGCACATATAGATAAACAACTCACAAAAGTTCTGTCTTACCAGAAGGCGGTAGGAATGGAATGAGTGCGCCTATTGTGGCTGTCAAGGCTTGACTGATCTCCGTTTGGAGTGGACAGGTGTCTGATAGACTTACAAGCATCCAATGACGGGGTAATACTAATAGTAGTGAAAAGCGCTTAGAGATGATGTATTTCATATTAGGCGCTATATAAATCGAAACTATTATTAGTAGTAGTAGTAGTATATAGGCGGTGAATGACTCGCGGTCGATTCTCTTTTAATCGTTTTAAACCGTTTTGGTTTTAATAATACAGTTACATTTTGAAAGTAAAATTCCTCTCATCTATGACTGAAACCCATATCCCTCTAACTTTGCAGCAATGAATGGCACAGAGCTGCTGAAATATATGCCCGGTTTGTGTATCTCAAAAGAAAAAAAAGAAACAAAAAATTGATGTTAAATTTCAGTTTATATAGTAAACCAAGTTGAACAATTTTTATACAGGTTTTTCATTTTGATTTTACTGTGTAATGTAAATGTATAATCTCCCATGTATAGATGGAATTACCACTGGTCGTAGTTTGCGGGATCTTTGTGCTTGTAGCTTGGTTGGATTCTGGTGTTGAGCTCGAGTCAGATGAAAGTTCAGGCTCTACTGCTAAGGTTGTAGCTTAAATTGAAAATAGAGAATCAGGGATCACCATACGATATACAGCTTAAAGTCAATCGACACTTTAATAAGCTTTATTATTCTATTAAATAACTCGACAGAATAATCGCATAAACATATTGTGTGCATTGATTTTGATTTTTGTCATACAGAGGAATAATTTCCTCCTTTTCGTAATACATGATTTACAGTTGGTAATCATTTTTATTTTAAACAATTTTTAATAATTTAACAACATTATGACAGATAATCTAATTTGTAAACATTACGCAATAGTTTTACACCCTAGTAAATTTAGGAAACTGAAAAAAAAATAAAAAGATCAATGAAAATGTTGTTTCTCACTCGTGGGTTTGGCTTGGGTGGTTGTCATGGGTAGCGATGTGGTGGGCGTGGGCGCGGTTTGGGTGGTAGTCATGACATCCGATGTGGTGGGCAGGGCTTGAGTGGTTGTCATGGCATCCGATTCGATGGACAGGGCTTGGGTGGTTGTCATGGCATCCGATGTGGTGGGCAGGGCTTGGGTGGTTGCCATGACATCCGATGTGGTGGGCAGGGCTTGGGAGGTTGTCATGGCGACCGATGTGGCGGGGATGGCTGGGGTGGCTGTCATGGCGACCGATGTGATGGGAATGGTTTGAGTGGTTGTCATGGCGACCAATGTGTTATCCTCTTCGCCATCGTCCGCAGCAGTGGTAGATCGCGATCCTAGGACAAAAATGCAAATGCATTCCTTTTTTTAATGATATATATTGGTGCAATAATTAATATAGCCATTGCATGATTTTTAACCAAACCATATTAAAATCATTTGAAAAGTCTTTGAAGACAACTAAAAAACATACCCTACGGTGATCGATCACTATTGTTGGAGAAAAACACACACGAAACTTTGAATGGTAAATTGAACAAAGGACAATGTTTGAAATCAGTACACATTGGCGGGGAAACGATCTACTTTCAATTAATTTTAACCTTAAAAAACGAAACGAATTGCCATGTAATATTTTTCTTCTTATTCCGGATACAAGGTTTGTCGTATGATTCAGCAACAAGGCATCCCTTTTTACGACTTGTCCCTACATTATTTAGGCACTGATCACATTTCGTTTAATTTTCACTAAAAATATATACATGGGCGGAAATGGGGGGGGGGGACGAGGGGGACTTGTACCCCCACGAATTGGCAGGCGTGGGACACAATATCAATTCCCCCAAACGATTTTGGTCTTTTACCAAATCCCGTTACTTTTTCCCCCTTGGAAGGGGGGGGGAGGCTTGATAACACTGCCACAATAGTGAAATTCTAATTTACTGTAAGTTATACAACACGTACCTTCTGAGTTAGCTTGCAGTGTTTCTGTCGTACTTTGGGACGAAGGCAAAGTCGGAGATTGGTATGTAGTAGTGGCCAATCGCGTCAAGTAATCGGTGTAAGGTGGGGTGTTATGATCAGTTATCACTATACGCCAGTTAATCAAAGAAGAAGAAGAAGAAGAAGGAGGAGATAATAAACCGGGATAATAAATAATTGATTGTCTTAGCTTGAGATGACGTTTTATCATGTGCACAATTTATAGAGGTTCTAATATTTTACAGGGTGTGCCGTTAGTTATTGCTTACTACAAGGTATTAAACTTCGTATCGTTATTATCGACACTTGGTTTTTTTCCTCATAGTAAATCCATATTGCAAGTGCAGGGACATTGGCAGAAAACATAAGAAGGTGCTGGGGGAGGGGGAGTGGAAGTTAAATTTATTCACAAGTTTGCAAACCAGTTAAATAACAAACCAATTCCGTAAATTGTTTAAGCTGCAGTGCCCCCCCCCCCCCAAAAAAAGAAAACTGGGGGGGGGGCATATCTTTTGCCCCAATAATTTTGACAAATTGAAACTTAATCCGAACGTAATGCAAAATTACGCTTAAAATCAGTGCAAGGCACTACTACGCAAATTCTTTTATTGCAATTTCGAAAAAAATGAAATTATTGCCTACTCCCCCCACTTCCCCACCCCCATCCGAAAAGTAGATCAACGCCGCTACTGGATGGCTATAGAAAAAAAAAACGATCGAGTATAATATTTAATGATTTGAAGAGTGCATGGACTTCAAGATCATGAAAAACACACACACACACACACATACGGAACACACACACACACACATACACATACACACACACATACACACACAACACACACAAATCACACACATACACACACACATATCACACACACGACACACACAAACACAACACACACGCGCGCGCACACACAAACACACACAAACAACACAACACACACATGCGCGCGCAAACACACACACAACACACAAACAACACGACACACGTACACGCGCGCGCAAAGAAACACACACACGCGCGCGCGCGTGCACACACACACACACACACACACACATACTTGTAACTGCCGCCAAACGGGGACAGTAAAAAACAAACAAACACTCTCCGTATACAACATGCAATCAAGGACCAACACACTCCGTGTACAACAGCAATCGGGGACGTTTCGTGTATGTTTATGACATTTCACCAGTAACCGGGGACGTTGGAGTACACCAATTTTGAGCCATTTTCTAACATGCTTTAGAGCCATCTATCTTTGATTTCTGCCATTTGAGGGGTCCGTCCCGTTTTCCTAACGTCCCCAATCTGATAGTGGAAGTGTTCATATTTACGTCCCCGTTTAACAGCATTTACAAACGCACACACACACACACACACACACACACACACACACACACACACTCACACGCAGAACGGATGGAGTGTTAAAGAAAATCAATAGAGTTAAGTGGAACTTACTTTGTGTGTTTGGAATTGGATGCTTGTCTGTGGTATCTGATGAAGTTATCACGTTAGATTCCTCAAAGTTAGTTGTGACCGATCCTTGTTCCGAATTGTACATTGGTGTAGTAGTGGGGCTTGCCCTTTCGATCGCTGTTGTATAATCATTCGAGGAAATATAAGTAAATTTAACGTTTCTTTCAAAGTACTATATAAACACACGTGGCAATTCCCGAGAAACTTGAAAGTATACTTAAATTAATTATCACTATAATTTTCAGCCTCAAATTCAAAAGTAAATAATGATGCACTCATAATGAGTTGATTTTTATCTTTCACTTTTTAGGTATGGGGAGTGAAAAGTTCAATCTCGAAGTTTGGCATTTTTTAACAAAAAAAGTAAAAAAGAATGAATTTAGACTGAAAATAGTGACTTTTGCCCCGTTTTGATTGACTTCAGTGACCAATACTCAATCATTGAGCTCACCCTAAAAAAATGAATAATCCGTCAAATATCAATCGTTCGACACACGCACGCGCATACCAACGCATATCAACACAAGAAAGCACACACATACACAGACACCAACACACGTGTGCGCTGGCACACATACACGGACAAATACACACTCAGCTCGGGGGGGGGGAGATAAACAAACATAAACACATATATCATTATCAATCAATCAATCAATCAATTAATTAATCAATCAAGGAAGCAAACAAGTAGATCAGTCAATCAATCTTTCAATCCATCAAAATTATCTGATGTAAAACAATTAAAAAAACATATTGAAACATTACACACTGACATTTCATATTCTTTCATCTTTATTTACAGCTTGATAATCCGATCAATTTGATAATTTTTTGCTCTTTATTACCAGCTTAATAATTTGTCCTTTGAGGTGACAGTGCTTTGAATTGGATAGTTCAGTAATGTACAATTCATTTTGCAAATATTTTATATTGCACATTCTGTCCAAAACCGACTCTTGTATTAATTTAATGATAATGATACATTTGATTAAAACTACTGTAGTTTGTTTTTGTTTTTCTCTGTAACAAAGAAAAACAAAAACAAAACATGATCAATACAATATTCTTTATGCGTAAGTGTTCACAAACCTATTCTTCCCCACCACATATATTTGAAGTTTTTGAATTGAATTGAATAAAACTTTATTTCTGCAAATCATATCAAATCACATTATAATACATAAATGTACAGATTACAATATGTACATATTTCCATATAACAAAGATGACTTGAAGGTAGAATACAAATAAATGACGAGGTACATGTGTAATTACAACATTAATCAGTATGAAAGATAAATTTCAGACAAGCAAAAATAAGGTAAATAACTATACATTCAAGATGTCGATTGCCGTGTTATGGTGCAGGAGACTGCTAGCGTAAGTAATTAGCTTCAAGAGTTAGCAGCCTCAGAAAATAGAAGAAAGAAGTTTTTGTTAACACTCGGCGGTTTTATGCCTTCGGGTTTTCGAATGGTTCCTCACTTCAACCAAACAGCAGTTAATAAGTGAGCCCGAAGGGATTAACAACTCAATTCAATAACAAGAACAACATTATAAACACGATTACACGGTATATGAAAATGTAAAATGTACAATAAGATACAATATATACATATTTACATAATGGCCAGGAACATTCTCCCATTCAATACAACCAGAATGAATGCTGCGTTACTGCATGTCCCATACATTATCAAAAATCATACAGAGAAAGGTCATTATTTCACACGTAACCGCTGTTTATGGAATCATTTGCCGGAATAGAAACGTATACGAAACGTCTAGAAACAATTTGAAAACATAATAATGTTCCACATTTTGGCACCCTGATAACTTATGCTGCATTTCGTAAAACCTTTGTGTGGGTTTGATATCAGTTTTCGAGTTGTATTGTGGCATCTCTGTACAACTGCTGTGATTTGATATGATCTGATACGTAATACAGAGTGTCATTTTTTTTTCTTTCGGTTACAGTGTCTTCACGTTTTCTAAATTTTGTTTGCAGCAAACGTTCAAGTGAAGTTTTGGTAAATAGTAAAATATGAAATTCTTTGCTAATATGTTTTTTTTTCTTCAGATTTACCTATGATCTATCAATGCGTTGAAATTGCTCGCTCCGAAACTCTTCCATTTTGAGAAATTACTCAAAATGTTAAATAATGCGGGGGGGGGGGGCAATATTTTACATAGGTAATGTGCATATCGCTACCCGGTTTAGAGAAACATGTATGAAAATATAACGATGTGTTATGCGCTTTGCAAAAATGTATTATCAAACCCCCCCCTTTCCCCGCTTATAAAAATATCGCTTTAACCCGTCCAGTTAAAAACACCCGATCCGCCAACCTCCCACCCACTTAACACCCCGACCCACTCGGTTTTATGGTGTATTCTGATGTCTGGGGTGACAGTAGAATGCTTTGTGAAAGATTGACGAAAAGGTCTGATCGACCAATAATTACAGTAAGTAATGAATTGCTAGAAAACTGCCAGTTAACTTGCAACACAACCCTCAGCCCTGTGTTTATGCATTCAATGGATGGATAATGATAATAATAATAACCTATTATTTACCCAGGGTAGCCACTTCAGTCAAATACACTGCTCTACCACAGAGCCCTGCATAACATAAATGCTATTATTACCCTTCTCCGTTCTAGAATGCCGAGCGCCTGGCTAGAAACCAGAGGGTACCATTTTAAAAAAAATCTTTGGTAAGACCCGGCCGGGGCTCGAACCCGTGCGCGACCTTCCGGATGTGAGGCGGGCACTATAACCACTACGCCATCAGGCCGGATGGATCGGTATCCATGGTGCAAAGGTCACAGGTCTTATAAATAAACCGGGGAATATGGTGAAATTCCCTGATAGTAACAAACCGACAACAATAATCATTGACAGAAGATATAGATATGTATTACCTCTAATTGAAGGAGACGCTTTTGTATGTACTTCTTCCTCAAAGATATTTTGAGATGTTAAATTATTTCTTGGACCGCATGTTAGACTCATTTCCCATTCTGTCGCAAGGTGTACGGTCTTGTTTTCAAAAGGAAAGAGGAGCACTGTCTCATTTAAAGCTTCTTCCCATTCTAGTACCAATAATGTCAGTCGAAACTGGATGCTGTCTCTTGATTGTCGGAATAATACAAGAATAGTTTCCAGAATCTGCGGTAGTTACATTATGAATATGAATGGTACCAAGTTCGTCAATTCTGACATGTTGTAACCCTTCAGGAGCAATGAACATGGTTCCGTTGGGTGACAGCCATGTTACGTTTACTAAGGAATCGGAATCAATTGGACAACCAACGGTAGCTCATCTCCAGCGAAAGCTACGAGAACGGGGTCTGGTGAAGCGCAGATCTCATTAGCGCAGGTCAAATCAGCTATTTCAAGACTGTGGGAGCTCTCATTTTGTAATGAATTGGGACTGGCACATGTTAGTTGCATCGAATTGTGTGACAACCACTTGTAAAAAGACCGGAGTTGGCAGTTGCAATGCCATGGATTTCCACTTAGATCTAACTCCAAGAACTCTGCAGATACTGGGAGTGAATTGCTATCCAGGTTTCGTAGGTTATTGAAACTGATATTAACATATCGCAACCCCAGAGAGTGGTCGAACGTACCCTTTTCAACAAAATCAATTCTGTTTTGATCGACATAAATAAAAGCAAGGTATTTTAGGTGCCGAAATGATTTTGCAGTGAATTATCGAATTCTGTTTTTGGACAACCGCAGTGATCTTAGATAAGGATACGGGACTGAAGACATTAATTGGCGTGGCATCGATTCAAAATGGTTTCCAATTAGATATAAATTCTGCAAATTTGAGGACAAAAAATTAGGAAAATGTGATATCAAATGATTCTGTCCTAGTGTTATGTGGTGTATATTATTAGTGCTATCTATATTCAGTGACGAATTTTCCGCCCACTCCCGCACTGCTGTGTTGTTTTCCATGAATAAGTAAGAGACTTGAACTATACCTTGAAATATTGTGTGGGAGAGATTTTTCACGGGCACATGGGAGAAGACGAGATATTCAAGATTAAAGAGACCGACAAATACGCGGTCTGACATATGTTTGATATAGGTTACCTGTTAGATCAAGAAAGTGTAAACGAGAGCAAGAAGAAAAGGCGTTGTCAGCTATGTACCTCAATTGATTCCATTCTAGGTATATGAAATTGATTCCAGTAAGTCCCACGAAAGTGTCATTATCAATGGCTGAAATTTTGTTTTGAGACAATTTAAGTGTTTGCAAATCCTGTGCCGAAATGAAAGTTTCCTTTTCTATGTTGGTGATATAGTTTCCTTCCAGGTTCAGCACAACTGAACCAGTAATTCTGATGTCAACTAAAGACGTAATATTGTTATGGCAAATCATGATATATAAAAGTTTGGAAAGTGTGACAAACTGAATTCCGACAATCTCATTATGCGTTATCTCGACTGAAATAAGCGAAGGAGGTAAATAACGAGGAAAACTATCCAGAAAATTCCCGTTTAGTTTCAAATATTTTAGACGTACATACCCGTAGAAATCATCATAGCCTATATCAGATACGTTGTTGAAATCTAAACCAAGATACAGCAAGTGAGGTAGTTGCAACTGAGGTACACTGTGTAAATTATTTCCTTCAAGGAGTAAAGCTTCCAAATTCAAATAATTTGACATGATGTTAGACTCGATACTTTGCAGTCATTGTAGCTGAGATAAAGAATCTCTAGGGAAGGCATATTGCCCCAAGATGTAACGGTCTGAAGACGGTTTTTGGTCAAATCTAGGTATTTGAGATTTGGAAAATGAAATACATTGTCATGCACTTTGTGAATCTGATTGAAGGAAAGATCCAGGCGAGTTAAGCTCGGGAGGGATGTTATGTTTATCAGCTCACTAATATTGTTATGAGCGAGATCTAGGTCTTTCAAACTAGATAAGTTACGTAACCCATGACTTTCCCACGAGGAAATTGCATTTGTATGCAGGCTAAGTACCCCGAGTTTCGGAAGGTTTCGAATGTTCTGGAAACTTACTATTCGATTGTATCCCAAGTACATAAACCTGATATTTGTGCTGCTTACCTCATCGAATACTATGTGACTTATCATGTTCCTTTGAGCAAATATCATTTGCAGCTCTCTAGAGTCGGCAATTATCAGTTCTTACAAATTGTTATTTTTTACATTAATGATAGTTGATTTCCTCACACGCGAAGTGTTGAATGTCACAAGGTGATTGTCACCGAGAAGCACATTCTGGAGTAGGGTGTGGGTCATATCGGCGCTTATCCTCGTGATCTGGTTACCCATCAAACGAATACTTCGCAAGTTAGGTAGATTCATTAAGCATCCTGCAATGATGTACTTGACGTAATTGTCATTTCGTTTGAGGGTCTGCAGTGACGACATGTTGCGTATTGGCGAAATGTCAGTGAGGCGGTTCCGTCCTAAATCCAGAATTTCGAGGTTTTGCTGGAGGTAAATGAAGGCGTCATTTAATATACGACTTATCTTGTTAATCGGCAAAATGAGGTTAACTACGTTGGTCATTCTCCCCAAATGTTCTAGTACCTCTATGTCATTGTATGACATGTCAATGACTCCAGTCGTCTGGACATGGTCGAATAAAGTAGGTGTCACACGACTGATGAAATTACCTCGCAGATCAATATGATATACAGAGACTGGTATGTTGGACACTGTCGTGAGACGATTCCACGCTATCTGATCTGTACGAAGGCGTTAGTGTCAGCGGCCCTTCGGAAATTTGATTCGCTGATAGTTTCACGTATATAAGATTCGTCAAGGCATCGAGCGGGGGAATAGATGACAGGAAATTGGTGTTGAGGAACAGCACACTTAATGAGGTGAGGTTGTTGAATGTACCCTCTTCGATGTATCTTATGCTGTTACCTTGCACCAACAGCTACAGGCTGTCGTGACACCAAAACTGTCCACCGGCCCGGACAACGCCTATCAGATTTCTAGAGAGGTCCAATTCCGTTGCATCACACGGCACATCGTTTGGAATGCGTTCATAGAATTTGCTAACACAATTGACATATATCTGTCCATATCGCGAGGTACATGTACAGTTATTAGGACATGCATTGATAGATGTAGTAAGCAGGAGACTGCACCAAATTATCACATGTCTGTACGTCGACATTTTGCTGGGAACGATAACGGAGTGACCAATGGCATGGTGGTAAAGACAATGGTCGCTCAATTTAGAGATCCCAGGTTCTAGCCCATGTACGTCGAGGTGGTTATGTCCTCGTGTAAGGCACTTTATCCACATTACCTCGTTCATTGGATTAGACGTAAAGCCGGAGGTCAATTGTCGATGCAGAAATATTAAATAACCCAAACATTTCATCGAAAAGAGAAGGCTGAAAACCCGGCGTGATCACGGAGTTATTATAGCTGTAATGATTCATAACTTTTTCAAACCACAGCTTCTGTAGCTCTGTACATGTATGACTGCTGCTTTGCTGACGGACTCTAAAATCATGTGTCTTGCACGATTCAGCCTTCGTGCTGTCGAGCATCTATACCAGAACTAAATATATAGATATAAGAAAACATCGCGTAAGGTAACAAATAAGAACTTCTTATTTCAAGAAGAATCACACTTAAGGACAACGGGGTAATAATAGCATTTAGGTTATGCAGGGCTTATGCTTGGATCAAACAATCTAGCTCTGCTGTCACTTTCCACGTCCAGGGCCAGGCAGGTTAAATAAATTTCTGGATATTGTGATAAATTATTTATTGTCAACATAACTTTACCATTGAACTCCTCTCGTAACTGGTATAACACAGCAGTTATCACCTGGCTGGTGCCTAGCACAGGCTGGCTGGTCGAGACTACAATAGGTGTCTAATTTAGGTTAATCACGATTAAATCAAATTTTCTCCTTTTTTTTCTGTATCGACAATAATACTGATTTAAAAAAAAATTTCAGCGGAACACCATTTTCTCATAAACAAAGACGAGGCAAGCAGTATTTTTTTTCAAAGTCTTATGCCTACACTCTTACAAATCCCGGGTCAGACTGACTTGGAAAAGGATCCATTAGGGGCACACCCGGAAAAGGGTTAATTTTAACCAAATTACGAGTCATGGTTGACCAAAATATGAGTCAACCTGACTTGGATTTTGGTCAAACTTGACCCGGAATGTGGTTAAACCTGACCCTTTTCCGGGTGTGCCCCCAACGGATCCTTTCTCCGAGTCAGACTGACCCGGAATTTTTAAGAGTGTACGGGTCGGCTACGGCGTATTCCGCGGTGACAGCCCTAGCCCGGCTAGGCCAGGTATACATAACTTTGTAATTGGCCTGTGGGCCTAGAATTAGACTTTTTGGTATTTTACAGTAACTGGTAAAGTATACGGAACTTACCAACTGTCTTAAAGGCGAGGGAAACAAAGCAATGTTCCAGGATTTCTACGCATCAGAATACCATCTTCAGTACAGTAATTGTGAATTCGACTAACACAGTCATTAATGCCGCGCACGGCATGCATACAAAAATTGTAAAAAAGCACAACAGATGCCGCTAAAATGGAGATCCCACACTCAGGCCTCATTTTCTTCTTTCGTTTACAAAGTAAAATTCCGTTTTTCAATTTTCTGTTTCCGGTGATTTGCGTGTTAATTCAAAATCCGGTATACATTACCTAATACTTGCAAGAGTACAACCATATAAATTCATTGACATACTGTACGCGACCTTCACATCACCGGTTAAAAGTAAAATTCAGTAACTCCAATGTAAATGTATGTTTTTTCCGTGAGGCCTTGCTCGTCGATCTTCCAAGGCATGGTGTTTTATTTACAGTTACTCCTCATGCTTGGTAATGGTACTGTTTAATAAAGTGAATGAATTTATACATTTTAATGTTTGGTTTATTATGTAATTTACTACACAATTTAAGGTTATTACTTCAGCAATAACAAGATTACCCATTTTCTGCGTTAAACTTCCCATTTCCGTGATTTTTGTTTCGCGTATGCGCAGACAGGAAGACGGCTGTTAGCTTATATTCTGTAGCTTGTTGTACGCGCAAGAGGGCAGCGAGGAGTGCACGGGGAAGAAGAGTAAAAATGGTATTCAGAGGCACTTTACCGGCTTGAATTAGCAATGCTTATGACAGCATTTTATGTTACTTTTTAATGCATTTTTTCAGTCTTCAATATTTTTTTTTTTTTTTTTTTTGGGGGGGGGGGGGGGCACTAGGGGGGAAGGCAACACTTATAACGGGGGGATTTGACCTCGCATTCCCCGCCCCCCGTAAGCGCCAATAGATTTCTTACTACTCTCAGGAATTGTGTTTTCATAAGAATACATGTTTCAAATACGACTACAAAGACTTTTTGGGATTTCTCTCCAAATTCTCCCAATGCTTAACCTGTCTACCACTGATTAATTCTTTGAAGTGTTGTTTCCCTCTTTGATACTTATTGCCCATCATTCATTTGATTGAAAATTTTCAAAAGCCCTCGACAAGGTTCAAAGACTAATAATTGCAAATTCACAATCTAAAGGCAGGGAGTCTCTTCTATGTGCATCGCCTATAAATAACGTTTGTGTATATATTCACTAGCATATAACGAGACAATACCATCGAAGATCTTGCAAAGTAACGGTGCCAAGAAAAAAACCCCCAGTTTTAGTAGAATTAGGGTGACGCGTTAATTATTGGTTGAATTATTGGTCTCGTAAGGAGGACAATTACATAGCAAATCCCAGGCACTAGGAACACACACTAAGCGGGCGGTTGGTTTTTATTGTCGACATTTTCAAATTTTCTGGTAATTACTAATCTTAGATTTCAGTCAATTTCAGCAGACATGTCCTTCATAAACACAACAAAAAAAGTAACTCGCCGCTTTTTCAAATAGCCATAATTTTAAAGAAACGGTTTTAAGCATAAATAAATTTGGCAAGGTGTTCCTGCAGCTGATTGACTAACATTCTGTGTGAAAATATTTATTGATCCAGTCAAGTGTATGCATAGTGGTGAGCACGTACTAAAAGGCAAAAAGTCACTTTTGAAAAAGTCAAGGGTCATTTTGAGGTATTTGTGATGCAGGATTTTGACAAATTCTGTTTCTGTTGAATGATTAAGCGCTATTGTAGGTTAATGCACCCTATCGTTTGACCTCTGAACCTGCTTTTGGCCACTTTTCGCATATTTACGGGCTTCAGTGAGCTCATTTAAATTCCACCCTTCCTCAATTGAAGTGTAAAATCCAATTAAGTTGTCAGTGAAAAAAGTTGAAATCGATTTGTTTCAGCAAAAGTGTCTTTACCAATGTTGTACGCTAAGAGTTGTACTTCATGGATGAGTGACACACTTTATAAAATAGCCAAAAAATTCCATAATTTACATCATTTGGCATAAGAGATGACCTCCCCGTGTGACTTTTGAAGTGGCAATTCTGCTTTTTATGCCATGGCTCCCTCATGCATGGCTTTGACGGATTAATCTTATTGTTCCACACAGAGTTAAGTCCAATGAGTGTAGAAATGTTCCATGTCAAATTATTTTGTTAGTAACTTATTTCGTAAAAAAAAATATGGTAATTGAAAAAAGGGTGGTTACTTTTTTGTGTGGTTAGATAATCTAAGCGGCTGTTGTGTGGTGTTTTGGTGCTGGAGGGGTGCAATGATCTCTCTACTTTACCGAGTGTCCACGTGACTCAACCACTGCCCTATGAGGCTGACAACGCTTGTCAAAACATCACATTTTGGATGTCTCTATTTTTGTAGTGTAATAAGAAATGCAAGGGTGAAAAGCACATGTGGATTCCCTGTATAGATAAGAAATTAATTAACCGGGGATCCACATAACAATGTCCAGTTTTCTTATCATGATCCCCATGCTACTAGTGTATTTTGATACAGCTAAAATGAAGCCCTGAAAATTCGTCTCATAAGTGCTTTAAATAGAAATAATTGAGAAACCTACAGTTTTTCCATAGACTGCTGTGTTGCAGAATCTTCCATATGCCACCGATATAAGATTACAATCTGCCAATTGTATCTGCACATATTGTAGCTAGTCTAGCATAACTGGCCGCAAAGTTCTTTTGTGTTCAAGTGTTTATTTGTCCATTCAAATACTTCACATTTACAATTTTAAACGGAGTTCCACAGTGTTAAATGGTCTTTATAGGAGCATTGGGTGGCAATCCTAAAGCAGCTGTAATAGGCTGCCCGGTGAGCACGAAAGACAATTATAATAAGGAACACGAGAACATAATGAAGTGACTCTCTCTGGCAGTTATAAAATTAGCTTACGGGTATATAATTATCACTAATATAATTCATAAAAACAGTTTTTGTGTACTCGTATTCATCTTCATGCACAGCAGTGCTCTGCTTTGGCCCTGTTTTAGGAATAGTTCTAATTCACTGCTGATCTGTCATGATTCATTATTAAAAAAGGTATTCCTGTCATCAACTCCGATTTTGCTGCAAATGTAACCATACATTTGGCCGTGAATGAATGTATTTGATTCAATTGCCTTTTAAAAAAAAATTGTTTGATCCGGCGCAGTATATCTTCATCTCAAATGTTATGATGTGTTTTTAGCAATAATATTATATATTTTATATATTTTCATATTGAGCAGTACTTGTCATTCCGTTAGACATGTGTCGATGAAGAATTGCACAGGCACCGAATGAACATGTCGACTAAATAGCTAAAATTGAATGTCAACTGCCTTTCAGTAAGCTTTGGGGCTGAAAGGTCATGTTTTGTTGAAAACAAAA
>JZLH01S0013329.1:0-10828 GCA_001188425.1 Eucidaris tribuloides
AAGGATAAATTCTCTCGCATCACAAGTCCAAAATAACAATATAAAAAATATTAATTGTTTGGACAAGTGAATGGCATGCGATAGGTCCAGCCTGATGCACTGTACAACACAAAAGAAGCAAACACATGCAGTCATGGCACCGACATACTACACAGACACATTAAACACATTAATAACAGACACACGTCATAAACTTACACGCCAGAAACACAGAACGCACAGACAGGCAGGACAGCAGACACGACCCACCAGACAGACAGAACAGACAACACATCCACACACTACACCTACACACACAAACACCCACAATCAGCACACAACACACAGCACACACACACACACACACACACACATCACACACAGCACACACCCACACACACACACACACACACACACACATGCCACTCGTATACAGACCCACACTGTCTACACGTTCATGGGCGTAATAATTCGGTCCGAGAGTGGAGGGATGATCGATGAAATTTCCAAAATTTTGTGGACACCCCCAAATCAAAGGGCTATTTTATTGAAATTGGGACCACCTACATGGTACACACGTGCAAAATACACCAATATCCCGTAAAAAACTGGCCATGATAGCTTTTATTGTGATTACATTTTAGACCATTCACCGTCGTAATGTTGTGTTTCTCAATCTTTTGCTGTGATTTTAAAAAGGCAGAAAATACAATGGCATTAAATTTTGCAGTTGAGTTTTCAAGGCCTATATCAACGTGCGAGCGAGCAAAGCGAGCGAGAAAATTTTTAGGACCCGTGAGACTGCATGGTGTCCAATAACAGCTTATAAAAGGGGAAATTTCTCAGATTCAGAGACTAAAAAGACCTTTAGACATTATACATCAATATCAAAGTGATAGGCTAACATTGTTAAAAAAAAATTGTCAAACTTTGATATCTGAGCCCGGAGATCTGAGCTACATAGTAGTGTTCAAATGGATAATAAACACCCCAGAATACCAAAGTTTGGAAAGTTATGCTGTCAATGACAAGGTATGCATGAATAAACAATTTCTACTCCGGTGGATGAGGAAATGGCCTAGATCTGCACACAGTAAGTCTATATGGGAGGAAATGGGCAGGAGAATCCGGTCAATTTGAATGCTTGTAGACTTTCACTTTTTTAAAGCACTAAATCATTATTTTGAAGTTCAATTTTTCAGGGTTTCATGTTCAGACCTTATCAAAGACACTTTGAGCATCCCGTTTATTATAATGCAACACCGCCTGGGGGAGAAGAAGTAAATGAAACATTGATTCAATCTTGCTCTTGCAAAAAAAAAAAGCTGTTAGAATTTATTCTGGATCCCATTTTTGGGCTAACGCAGACCCACTGTTTAACAAATTGAGACAGATATATGCAAACAGAAATATTTACGTACAAGCAACCCAAGGATCAAGTACCACCATACTTCTCAACTATTTGTAAAAAAAAATAAAAGCATTCATCTTTATAACACCCGTAACTCTGAAAATTTCCATTTAATTTATCCAAGAACAATCATAGCTCAAAGATCAATAAGACACACTGGTCCAGACATTTGGCATTCTTTACCTGTTGAAATAAAAAAAATCGTACTTTTATATTTTTCTTTAAAACTGCTCTTAAAAAATATCTCCTGACTCAGTACAATAGGCAATCAACATAAAAAATAAATAAAACTCCTCATAAATGTTCAATTTTTTTGTTACTCCCAGGGCTGGGTGGGGGGGGGGGGGGGCGATAACTTGAATTAAAGGGGGTGGTTGGTTAGAGAGGGATAGGGTCAACTAAGGTATATCAACTAATCTAAACAATCATCACCAACTATATTCATTTCGGGGTTGTCACATTTTCTAGCTTTATGCTTTGCAGCTACCCCCATTTCCAATATTATTATGATTGATTACTATAGTAGTGTATCCTGTATATACTTCAGTGACAATATCTTATAACCTACTGTATTGCATATTTGTTTGTATCATATTATTTTTTTATGATATATGGAAATAAAGTCAATTCAATTCAATTTAATTCAAAAGCGCAATTGTAAAAAAAGGCAAACACGAATTGTAAAAGGATTTTTTTTAAGAAAGCGTAGTGATACCAAATTTCCTTGAATACTTGGAATGCCTATCCCCATCCCCCTCAACACACAACACACACCCACACACACACATGCATCCAGGGACCCACACACACCAGCACACACACACACACACACACACACACACAACCACACACACATCAACCGGACACACACACACACGCACACAGCAGCGGTACATATGATTTTTGAATAATTCCTAAAAAAATAAAAAATAAAGAGTTGTTAAAATTTGAGCAATAAAAATAAATATATGAAAAATAATAAAAATAAAATCGGAAATATCGGGATATTCAGACATTAGGCATTTAAAAAGCCTTTTAATGAATCGTTATAAAGAGCTTTTGAAGTTTTTTCTAGAATTAAAATTGAACGATCTTAAAGAGCGCCTATATATACAGCTGTGGAAGAACCCGTTTCAAAATTGTCAAACTTTGCTGTCTGCATATTGACAGTTGTTTGAATGGACAAATAATCACCCTAAGAACACAAAAGTTTGGAACCAGTATGCTGTCAGCTAGTAAAATATGGCACGATACAAATGGCACATTTATCAGGAAATTTGTTCTGCAACAATCAGCAGCTCTATGGGGAAAACTGGCAATGGTCATCTCAAAATGATTTTCACTTTTTCAAAGCACTTAATCGTTAAAGTGCAATTTTTTCAGGGGGCTTTTTTCATCCCTTCATTTTTAGACAGTATCAAGAGATACTGGTAGCATGGGAAATCATGTAGCTCAGATTTTTTTAAAACTGTGAAAGCATTGTTTATACCAAATGCACTTTAAAGCATTTTAAAAGGCATTTAGGCAGAAATTCTCACTATAGGCATATATCAATTTTATAAATGATTAATAAATAAAAAAAAAAACATTTTTTTCCTTGAAGTGGGGATGATTGTAGAGGCGCAACCCCCCCCCTTTGAAAAGTATAGGGGAATATATCGCCCCCGACCCCATCGCCCCGGGATTTAAACGCCAGTACCGACAAACGGTTAACCAACATGAAGAGAGCTCCAGTATATGAGAGGGGGGAGAGATGCCTGGTTTAATAAGGTATCAGTTAAAGCAAGGTGTCACGACACTGACATCAAGTTGGTTTTGATAAAAGCAGAACAATGGAAAACATATTAATACAAAGTTTTGGCAAAAAATCCAGCCAAAAAGAATAACGAGAGTTAGGAGCTTCGAGAAGTTTAAAATTTGGTGACGTCACAAATGCGAAGCACTGCGATATAATCATGTAATATAAATTCCATAAAATTGTCATTTTTGCAATGTTCATAGTAATTGAATAGGGATTTTTCATAAGAAGCATGTAATGAAATAATGCTTGCTGAGTAATTATTGAATGAACATTAAAACCATTTCAATTTCTGAAAAAAATGCAGCTTTTATGAATATTTAATGCACATGGCCGTATGGGGGGGCTGCTCGCAATGTGACGTCACATATTTAAAAGTTTTAAGCTTCCATAAACTCTGTGTTATTCTTTGTGGATTTTTGCCAACTTTGCATTAATACGTTTATGCTCGGACGTGTTCTGCTTTTTATTTAAAACAACTTGATGTTCAGGGTGACACGCTTGGCCTTTAATATCAGACATAAATTAGTTAAGGGCCCAATACGACAGTATTGATGGCGAACACGCAAAATTGAGTAGGCATATGTAAAAATATGAAACAAAATGTAAACTTGTCATGTAGGCCTATCAGTGTACACAAACTGGACCAACCCCTCAGTTGCTGGAAATTTCAAAATGTGAATAAAGTTTAATCAGTATAAATTGGATGGAAAATGAAAAATGTAATCAGTATGGCAGTTGTGATAAAATAGGCACTATCCCAAACAAGAGAAGATCGGCAAACCTCACCTAACAGAAACAACATAGTTTGATGTGTTTCATTTTGTTCAAAGACGAATTTTGCACTGCATTGTTTGGTGCGTACTTTAAAACTCATTGGAAAGATAATGGCGTGGTCGCGTCTTTTAAGCCCGCGTCTTCTCCGCACTACAGCACTCTAAGCTGCAAATGACGCGCCTCCCGCTTCTCGGGGATGCAAAACCAACATTGATCAAATTTGGAAAGTTTGGGCATGAAGGTAGATCTCTCATGGTTGTGGGTGAACGTCACTCTTTCTCAAAATTGCAGCAAAATTTTTACCATTGTACAAATTGTGGAACACGACAAAAAAAATCGAGTAGCTGCATGATAAAACCGCGGGATCTTCAATATAAAACAATCCACATCTTGAGTAGTACTAGAGCCTTCCATGGGAGTTCACGTTCGCAGAACTTGTTTGGTCAGCCGTTGAATGTATTTTCGGACTCTGATTTGCACTTGATGCGTATTGGGTTTCGCTGTAGCTCTCATCAAAGAACTGTATGCAGTAGAATAGAGAGGAACGCTTTGACCTTTAGCCCGATTATTAACGTGCTGCGTGTTGGTTTGGCTGAAACGGTTGAGGAAGATACTGATCTCCCAGTGAGGAAGATCGCGTAAGTATGGACAGGCAAACAATAGGCGGAATTTCGCGATTTCTTACATTCTGCTGATATTATTGGTAAGTTTAATGAACGTGAATGCTCAAATGAGGTTGAATTGAAGCTCATTTTCGTCATAAAATCTATTATCAGTCTTTAATTATTATGGGTTGACTAACTTCTCGTAATCAGAATCAGCAACTACCGGCTTCTTCAACATAAGAATGGTGTACAAAATCGATGCGCCGCTTCGCACGGGGAGGGGACTATTGCATGGTCCATGGGATCGCGGGCGGCTAAGGCTAACGTTAAGCCTCTCTAAATTCAACTTACAAAACGTAGTCGTAGGGCGGTCTGCTGAAGCTGTGCCATGCACTGTCAGTGTCATGTGTTTGGCATGCATCCTGGGTAGCTGTCGGTTTTAGTCACAAACATTCCTGCGTCGTGTTCATACATGCAGAAACTAATATTGCATATTGCAGAACATATGGAATGTAAAAAAAATGGAACAATTCATGGTGATAAGAAGTTGGGGACTGGCACTGGCAGTGACTGGGGACTAATACAGCCTAGCAATTGGTAAGCCGCACCCCTCGACCGCGCGGGAATGGGTGCGTCACTTGTCAACGTGAGTCGCGTATTTCATATACCAATGACGCACCATGTGTGTCTCGACCTATGACGGACGCATTTTCATTACAATGACTGTGCCTATGCCCATTTAAACGTATACAAACTTGACGCACACCCATTCAGCGATGCTGTGAGACCAAATGCTTCCCCGATACGCATGACGGTACCTATGCGTCATTATTTGTTGGTAAATGACGCCGCCTATGACGCACCGCATTCCGGGGGTCGATGGGGTGCGTGGCTTACAATTGATACATGTAGTGTGTATAATTCTAATGACAACGTTAATCTTATAACCACAGGGGAGTAGATCTATTTCATTTGTCAGTGATATTTCACGGCACAAATTTGGCTACGACATTTCAGACGCACGGATATTTAGGTAGCCTTTAACAGTTCGTCGTGAAATTCATTGTCAAAACCTCTTCTTAACACGCTTCAGGCGCATGCAGGCTTGCCAGCCCAAGGTTTGCTTGGCATCTAACGTTCCTCTTAAGGTTTGTCGCCAATGCAGGTAATGTCGCCTTGACTGCTGATAAAGTATTTGCTTTTGTCAAATGGCGGCATATTACCTAGGTCAGTTAATTATTATGATAATGGATGTTAGAAATATTAAGCTGCGGTGATGGATCGCGTACACGCTTACGTGGGACAAAAACAGCTACCCGGATAGGCAATACGCACCCCAGTGCTTTCGCAGGATTTTTTTATGCCCCGATTCGGAAATCGGGCAAATATCGAACACCCAAATTTACACGTGTCGTTTCAATTCGCGCGTGAACGTCACATGCAATAATTACGATCCGGTTAGTAAATCGCGCAGGTTTTGCGGCCGCCGCCAGCCCGGCACGCTACCTCGGTGCGTGGTGGTGGGCCGGCGATTTATAGCATTTAAAATAAACTCGTCTGAATCTATTTGAAATCTTCATGAATTGTATAAATAACTGCATCTTCACTACACAATAGCCACGAGAGTGGACAAGACTGACTTATGACCGCAAATTGGACGCATAAGTTATACCCCAGTTCGCGTTTTTTTTTTAACCACCAGCCAGACAGCCTGCGCACGCAGTGATTCCCCGTGTTTCGGGATGTGGAGTATCTGCGGCTGTCCGAGTGTTCCAGCTGCCCGGTCCGATCCGGCAGGGATAGCACTGCCATGCGGCTCGGTGGGGCGGCAAGCACATAAATAGTGTTTTGTTTGGGGCTGTAGTATTTTCATTACATTCATTCAATAATGTACGAAGTTTGGTGTGAATGTTTTATTTGAAACCATAGTACTGATATTTCCAAATATTATCGTAATTATGCAGTAATGGCAATTCACAGACAGTCGATGCGGGGTCGATCCCGTTTAATGCTGATCGATTTATGACGACACGTACTTGTCTTAACCTCAGACATGAGAGTTGTAATACATGTAGCCTACATTGTACTGTCGTATTGTTATATTGCGTTTGTTCGTTGCTTTGTCCTGATGTTTGTATTACTGTGAACTTGTTTGCTAGTGGATCATTTTGATTGCAATCATATGAGTTTGTGAGCTTTAATTTTGTAATTATGTAACTTATAAGCTTTGGCCATTTAAATGTTAAAAGAAATAGTTGACGATTTATTTGGTGGTGATTTTGAGCGGAATATGGCATTGCCCTTTGATGAATAACTCATCTCGAATATCTTATTCTAAGTGTCTGTTTCTGTTGTTCGCCGATATTTATTTGCTTATCTTTGCTCTGTCATTTAGTCAATTGCTTCGGCGTCGTTATTTCTCTGCACTAAAAAATAATAAATGAATAAATACACATCTTCACCATGGGATTATGATTTTTCTTAGTTCATTGATCATGCAACAAATAATCATCCACGAGAAATACGTAACTGTATTTTTGTCAGTTCATATCCAATCGTTCATCAATGTACGTATTTCTGCTTTGTTACAGAATTATCCTCCCAATGTTACGTACTTAGGTTGGTTTATTAAATTTCATTATCCCAATCACACTCATCATTGTTTGTTTGCATGTTTGTTTGTTTGTACGTAGTTTGGCTGGTTGCCCGCGCCTAGGGCTGCCACTCTAATTGATCCCCTAACGCACTACTTAATCCAATTTCCCCATACGAACCTTATGTTTTCCCACTACAAAATCAACTTTTCCTTACGAAGGTATGGTTTTCCCTAAAAATAACCTTAAAATGCGCAATAATAATTGCATCACAATTTCTTTCACTCGAGCGTATGGACAAATGGGCGAATATAATGCAGGATTCCTTGGAAAAAATACGAATATTTCTGAAAATTGTCAAACAAGGACACCGCCACATCCCCCTACCAATGCAATCAAATCCCCTAGCGTTTCCCCTACGGAAGGCCATTTTCCCACGTAGGTATCCCCTACCCCTACGCATGGCCCAAAATCCCCCTCAGCGATAGGGGATTTCCCTTGTGCCGCTCGCTAAAATGACAATGTGATTGTCAAAGTGAATACGTTCCAAGCTAAAGAACATTGTACCTCTTATACGCCGCCGAGTTGTCCGCTCCGATAAGTTCCCTTTCTGGCAATTAATGTTGCCCTGCTTCAAATCAGATCACGTATATGTACGTACTGCTCCAAAATTGACATTACGCAGAAAATCGTGCGGTTTTTTTCATTCAATCAGTAGGGGCCAGACGGACTAATGGTAGGCAGGTAGGGGCGGACGCTCGTAAAAACTTTTCAACGGCGTCTACTTTTTGTACAACACATGCGCATCTACGAGAAGTTGTTCACGATTATACAGAAGCATACCGACCGATATTCGATCGATGGCTTGAACTTGCCACCAATGCGTTCACAATTGCCCCCACCGTACACGATTACACGTGATGGAAAAGGCAAAATTTAAATGTCGATCAGCTGATCAAGACGGACACAAACCCCTAACAGACTTACGCTGCTTACAATGTATTATTCGAAGTGGCATAATGGCCTCTGTTTCTGATAAAAAATCATGAATCGGGCAATGTTGTCTGGAGCATTTTGTATGTTGAACGTATGCAACTTGAATCATTCATTGTTTCATGTACGTTGAAACTTTGTGTCTGATAAAAGACCCTCTATGGAAAAAATGTGTGCTGATGGTCAAGAACATCGCATTGTTGCAGTCGACGAGACGGTAAACACACGATCGTTGCCGTTGTTGGTTTGCATAAAAAATGTGAAATTTATCGTGGGTCATTTGTTGAGCGAATCAGTTTGTTAAATAGCATGTAATGAGAAGCAATCTTTTTTCTCTGCTTTCCATTTTTAACAGAGCATGCTGATGGAATTGCACCTACCCACAGCCTGGTGATGCGATAAAGTTCGTTACTTGTAATGAATGTGATTGACGAATGATTAAACATTTGTTCAGTGTTCTACGTTATACCTGATTCAAATTTTAATGAATTAGGCGTGTTACTATCCAAGTTATCACTATCAAACTATCTAACATGATCAAGATTATTTGTACAAAATGCTTTTATAATACTGTATTTGGATTGGGCTTTGCTTTAATTTTAGAAAAAAAACATGATTAATGTATTTATTCTTGATCTTTTTTTTCACGTAATTTAATGCATAAGCTTTGCCTGCTCTCAGGATAATTATTCATCCAGAGAGTCACATACTCACGTAGATTAAATGTGATTTTTTTTTTCATTCAATGTGTTTTACGCAGTTTATATTTTATGTTGTTAAAGCTTACCGAAAGACAGAAGATGATTATCAAAATTTATCTTCCTGATTCTCAGATGGATACACAAACTTGACATTTTTGTTGTATACTTCCCGTTAGTTTTAGGCGACATAATCACTGTACTCTGTCTCTTGTCTCATTTTCATACTCATGCTCCCCCATTCCCACTTCAATAATTGTTTTTTTTTTATTTGCCTTTTTTTCAAAGCCACAGCTTTTGGTGTGGCAGCATGTGTGCTCCATTGCCTGGAGCAGAAGAGACTTTTCAATTTGGGAACACTAATAATTCTACAAAAGCCTATAGAGGAGGATGTCATGGATTTTGCATCACTGAAGAGCCATTATAATTTGAAAAGGCTAATTAAAAAAAACATTAAAAATAATAAGCACACAACACATTACTAATACCTGACAATAATATTTACATTACAAAGAGACATCATTACAATTACATAAACAACAAGACACACAAACACAAACATCAAGTAAAACAATAATTTGTTTGTGGTTAAAATAAATATAAATAAAACTAGAAAATAATGAATACATGCATAATTTGTAAAAATGTCATGTTTGTGGAGAAAGCAATAATAAATCTGGGGTGTTTTACACCCAACAAATAACTGATATGTTGGAAGACAGAGAAAACCAGGAAAGGAAACTGATGAAAGTCCAGTGCAAGAGAGAAAGCTCCTGACATGCTGCCATAATGATTACAAGATTGCAGAAGAGTTTTACTTGAAAGAACTGGAAAGAAGTAGATGGTAAAGCAAGCACAGTTTGATGAGTAATGTTCTTGGAATGGACTGGCTATAAAGAGGACAAATCAGTGGATTACAAACTGAAGTGTGTTGGAGTTGCATACCCAATTCCCCATCCCAGAAACGCCACTAACTGTTGATGATGATAATACATAATATGCCATAATGATGAATGCCTGTCATTTACACATCATTTCTACTTCATGTGAAGAAGTATATAGTTACTTCTGTTTAATTTGAACTCTATTTTCAAATTTTGAAGATTTTTAACAACGTTGTTTTTTATTGGAGTTTGCATCAACATTCACATGTTATCTGGCAGTGTTGGAGTCGAGTCAACAAGCGTCGATGCAAAAGTATGCACTTCAAACCCTTGCCAAGCGAAATTGGACTCGACTGAAATATTGCCAGTTATGCTTTTTACCAATAAACAAAGCTGTCAAAAAAGTTAAACCAGTTTTTGAAAGAGGCAACTCCCAAATAGTCAAACTTTTGGTTGATGTAAAAAGTATGACTGCATGCAAAGATTATTGAAATATACGGCTATTTTGAACAGTCCAGAACAGAACCATTCACTCATTGCATATACCATGTATAAAACAAAATGAATTTATTGGTCATGAATTCCTCATATCAATTTTACATGCCATATCAGCTTAAGAAAATGATAGGAAAGGAAAAGCAGTAAGCATTGATTTCTTAACTGATGTTGTAAAATGGGAAAATAGAAAGTTTTGACTATCGAGAGTGGGTATCCCACGCGGTCTTCGGGGACTTGATGTCAAGTTTTGTAGCCATGAACCCATGTCCATGATGCAACCGCGCATGAATGTTTTATTTTTAGTTCAACAAACCAGTGTTTTCTCATAGATGCTACTGGAATGCTCCTAAAGTTGCTGACACGTTTTTGTAACAGACCTAGATGATTTTGACGTCAGATAAAATATTGTACATTTCCAATCATGATGGTAAAAGTTTTGCATGACCGTAGAATGTTGAGAAATGTGGTTCTTGGCATCAAAATGAGAGGCTCTAACAAAATAATCAGATCCAAGACTTCATGAGAACACATCATCATTTGCCGGACTATATCTTGGCTCGTTCTTGGAAAGAGTACGTGATCCGACTCAGG